>JAHUTJ010033761.1:0-24139 GCA_036250325.1 Characodon lateralis
GAAACATGTATTGTTCTCTGATGAGTCCACCTTTACTGTTTTCCCCACATCCGGGAGAGTTACGGTGTGGAGAAGCCCCAAAGAAGCATACCACCCAGACTGTTTCATGCCCGGAGTGAAGCATGGGGGTGGATCAGTGATGGTTTGGCCTGCCATATCATGGCATTCCCTTCGCCCAATACTTGTGCTAGATGGGCGCGTCACTGCCAAGGACTACCGAACCATTCTTGAGGACCATGTGCACCCAATACACACAGCAAGACTGGTGAAAGATTGGTTTGATGAACATGAAAGTGAAGTTGAACATCTCCCATGGCCTGCACAGTCACCAGATCTAAATAAAAATAAATAAATAAATAAAATAAAAAAAACAAAATAATAATTAAAAAAAAAAAAAAAAAAAAAAAAAAAAAAAAAAATATATATATATATATATATATATATATATATATATATATATACATACATAGGAAATGTGTCATTAGGTCATTAGGCCACTGCTCTATTAGGCCTAATTGGCTGGAGAGAGGAAGAGATGGATGAAGAAAAAAAATGGGGTAGAGAGTGAGACTGTGTGCCAAAAAATAGGGTGTACAAACTCACTAAGTAGAAATAAAGTTGAAACAAAATAGAAAAAAACAAAAAACATGAAATTATAAATGGAAAATACAAATAAAGCAAACACATTTAACACTGTAAATAGATTCGCTTTTATTCATTATCGACATCTTATCTTTTTTTATTTTTGGCATTAAACAATATTTCCCCTTCTCTATCTCTGTTTACCTGACTTCATGTCTAGCCTTTACTTTCACTTGTTCATTTGCCAGCTACTGCTGTTCTCATATAAAGATGGATGCCTCCGCTTGCACCACAATAGTAACACATTTATTGCTCCCGGCCTGTGCTTTTCACTGAAGAAAACGAGAATGCTCTTTTCCCCTTTCTTCTCCTCCCTTTTCAGTTTCTGTGGTGTTTGCCCCCTCCCCACTCCCTGCCGTCTGTTTATCACTCCTTCTACATCACACCAAATTTCCTCAAAAACAAAGTTTAACACAACTGCACACACACACATATATGCCACACACCGCTATTATCTACCATTTTCTAGGAGGGTTACAAATTGAGGTGTGTGAGGGGTCAGGAAATGCTCGTGCTGCCTTTGTACCTGTGGGCAAAGTAGCAATCCAGCTGAGCAAAGAACAAATAGCTTTATCCCCTTGCTTCCTCACTTCAGACAGTCTCAAGACAGAGTAGGAGTTACACACACTAATTAGTTGCAGCAGTATGCATACTTTGCAAATCACAGCATGAGTAAATGTAAAGAGATAATAGATATAAAGATCCTTGTACACCGGTGTATACATGACATATCCACAGTATATTAATCTTATAACCCATGTATCTGCACAGTCAAAAAGAGACATATAATCATGTCTAGAAGAGCACATTTGTTTGCAACCAAGCACCATGCACACTCTTCTTCATACATTTTCTAAGCCATTTCCCTAAGTGCTGCCACTGTATCAACTATTTTACTGAGCAGGTTCCTCTTAGTTTTATAGAGTGGAAGGACAGCTTGTTCTTCTGAATATATTGAGTAAAATGAAGAAAGAAGACAATATTTGGGTTCATCTCACTAAGACATTGACAATGTGACCATGATTTTTTTGCAAAACCAATCATTACTACTGCATTTATAGTGTCCGTCTATAAAAAAAAATCAGTTTTAGGTGAAAAAAGATGGTTTAAAAACCCATTCCAGTGTAGAGAATTTTAAATGGTCAGTTTCAGGTATATCCTTGTAGACTTAGCAAAATAGTGTATCTTGATTTTGCTCACGTTTACTTTGTGCTCAAGAGACCACCACTTCACTGGAACTAGTATCGGTTGGTTGTTTTTGCATGATCTCTTTGTCCTGACTTGGTCCAGGTTGGGAGTCAAACAAACCTGCCATATTGAGATCTCAAAGATCCAAAACATGGCGTGCTTGCTCAGTTGTCAGATCTACCTAGTTCACAGAACTGCCAAAATTAACGCTGTTTTCACATGGTGTCTTATCTTACATTATGTGTTAAACACAATTCAGATATGCAAAAGTCTAATTGGGATATTAGGGAGAATATATGGCTTTGCTCAGGATGTTCTTCCTTTGCTTTTTCATGTGTCCTTCCAAACATCATTGCAACATTCTGGGGCAGCATGGGAATTTTCTAATTTTTGAGTAGAAATTCTACTAAACATACAAACAGGAAAACATTATATAAAACATAGAGTGGGTAAAATAAATACATAACGTCAAAGATTTTAAATGTATTTCTAATTTTTCTATTGACATGAAATGCCCCCCAGACAGACCAACTACTAACACATATAGAGAGATCAAAACAAATGACTCCACAAATTAAGTTCAGTCAGAAAAGTTACGTGTTGATGTTTAAATAGATCATTATTATCCAGTTTGAGTTTGGTGTCTGTTGTTGGGACCCAGCCATGGATTTCAACATTAAATTCTGGTACAAACTTTTCTGAACTTTCAAAATAAATTGCATTAACCTACTTCCGGCACAGCCAAGCAAACTGTAGCAGTGGACATCCCATGATGCCACTGGCTGCATAAAAAGGGATGTATAAGGAATGGATTTTCTGCATAAAAGCACCCCCTTTCCAATGGTCCGACCTATACCACCCGGTACTCTGCTGAAAGACTGGCTGGAGAGGAACAGCCGCTAATGTCTCTTTGCTGGCAAAAAGACATAAACTCTTCAAACTGGATCCAAGGGTGTCATACGATCCCGCGATCATATGCGCTAAGTTAAGTACTGATGAATTACTGTTGAAGTAATCTGGTTTTCATTCATAAAAAGGGGGTAAATTAAGGTATAAGCATTGCTTACTTTCTCTCTGAGGCCTGCAGAACCAAACTGTCCCAGAGAAGTCCCCAGTAGAGACGCTGTCTCTACAAGCTGAGTGAAGCGGTTTTCCCTGCCTGAGAGAAGGACAACAGGAGCCGCATCACCGTGGTTACGGTAACATGCAGTTTGGCCGGCCGACAGAACAGCCGCCACTCCCCACAGCTAA
Organism: Characodon lateralis; assembly: GCA_036250325.1. NCBI lineage: Eukaryota > Metazoa > Chordata > Actinopteri > Cyprinodontiformes > Goodeidae > Characodon > Characodon lateralis. The sequence continues at coordinate 3,082 of JAHUTJ010033761.1, forward strand.
GGAGATTAGCTGTAGCTAACCTTTTAAAGACTGGACGTTTCTTCAAACTTTGCCGCCCTGGACAACATTCCTCACCACAATTCATGAGGTTAAGTGTTTGGGCAGAATAATATAGAAGGGATTTAGATTGAAATGATCTTAACGTTTTTCATTTTATGAAGTTTGGTTTTGTTTGTGTGAAACTGCTATCTTGGTGCTAGCAGGCTATCTGCTCAGCACACGTGTTCAGGTTGTGTTCTGTGTTTGTGGGTTTTTAAAGTTAAGACAAACTTTATTTAAAGGGTGATTTTAAACACAGAAGATCGGCCATAACGCGGCGTCCACACTTATGCATTTTAACCCTTTTATTGTGGGTATTTTTAAAGGTGTGTGTTTGATACTGGTGCTAAGCTATCAGCCTCCTTTGTTAGCTTCAACTGGTAACAGCTAAGGACATGTGCTTGCTCCCAAATAATACACTGCTCAAAAGGGAACACTCAAATAACACATCCTAGATCTGAATGAATGAAATATTCTCATTGAATACTTTGTTCTGTACAAAGTTGAATGTGCTGACAACAAAATCACACAAAAATCATCAATGGAAATCNTCAATGGAAATCAAATTTATTAACCAATGGAGGCCTGGATTTGGAGTCACACACAAAATTAAAGTGGAAAAACACACTACAGGCTGATCCAACTTTGATGTAATGTCCTTACAATAAGTCAAAATGAGACTCAGTATTGTGTGTGACCTCCACGTGCTTGTATGACCTTCCTACAATGCCTGGGCATGCTCCTGATGAGACGGTGGATGGTCTCCTGAAAGATCTCCTCCCAGATCTGGACTAAAGCATCTGCCAACTCCTGGACAGTCTGTGGTGCAACATGACATTGGTGGATGGAGCGAGATATGTCTCAGATGTGCGCAATCGGATTCAGGTCTGGGGAACGGGCGGGCCAGTCCATAGCTTCAATGTCTTCATCTTGCAGGAACTGCTGACACACTCCAGCCACATGAGGTCTAGCATTGTCCTGCATTAGGAGGAACCCAGGGCCAACCGCACCAGCATATGGTCTCACAAGGGGTCTGAGGATCTCATCTCGGTACCTAATGGCAGTCAGGCTACCTCTGTCAAGCACATGGAGGGCCGTGACTCCACACCAATACTGACCCACTGCCAAACCGGTCATGCTGGTTCAACGGAGAGCAACAACACTCTGAGAGCCTTCATTGCAACTCTGAGGCTGTGAAACAACACCACTGAAGCCAAGCAAATTCTGCAAGTCTTGGTCAAATGAGGCATATAGCAAAGAGATGCTCTGTCCCCACTGCTGTTCTGTATAGGCCTGAATCCCTTCAGCCAACTAATCAACAAGATTGGCTATGGATACAACTCAGAAATAGGGGCACCATCGGTCACCTCCTTTACGTGTTTGACAGTGAGCTGTATGCTTAGAGTGAGCACTCACTGATTCTCACCAACTGGATCTATAGCAGGGATGATGGAATGTCATTTGGGCTGGAGAAATGTGGCCAGATGGTGACAAAGAGAGGGAAGGTAAACCACAAGGAAGGAATTGCACTCCCAGATGGGAAAATAGCAGATGTTGAGCAGAGCTATAAGTACCCTGGAATACCACAGGCAAATAGCAACCATGAAGAAGCAACAAGAAAAGCTGCAACAGCTAAATAAATGCAATAATTAGACCAGTTCTAAGAAGTCAGTTCAAAGGCAAAAACAAAGTCTGGACAATCAACAAATATGACTTGCCAGTTATTTAGATACCCTGCTGAGATAATAAATTTCCCAAAGAAGGAAATTCATACCTCAGATGTTAAAACACATACAAGTAGGGAGAGGACTAGTGAGCCACTATCTAAGATGAAAACTCCAAGCTCCACAAATACATCAGGAAAATGGCCTCAGGGGATGAAGGGCTAAGTGAATGTGTCAGACAATGGCAACTGGAAGAGAAGGAGCTGGAGGAACCATCATGGGAGAAAAAACCCTCCATGGGACATACCACTGACAGATAGGGGCTGATATGACCAAATCCTACCAATGGCTGGAGAGGGCAGGTCTAAAGGACAGCACATAAGCACCGATCATGACAGCACATCAATAGACCCTGAGCAGCAGAGAAATATATCTACCACATCATGCAAGGTATAAGCTGTGCAAAGAAGTCCCACAAACAATACAGTATCTTACAGGTGCGTGTAAGATACTGGCAACCCTGTCAACTGGAAAACCCTAGGTCAAAGTGGGAATCACCTCTCAATGTTTGTGTGCATATATATATATATATATATATATATATACATGTAATTTGAAATAGATCAGCTGTCTGCACAAATGTATTCGGTGAGTGAAGTCAGCAGCCCAGACTTTGCTGGTTCAGTCTAATTGCTGATTATGATGACGACAAGCTGCCGTCCAAATAAATCAATAGAACTTAGAAAGTTTGCTGAAGAATGGTCTATTAGATGAGGAGAACAGGCCTATGGTCACACACTGATCAGTGAAGCAGCATTAATGTGTGGTTTGTAAATCTGATAAGGCCGTGACTCAAGGTTTGAGCTGACTTTATGATGAAGCATTAGATGAAAGTTTAATCATGCCCACCAGGAAATGGTCGTATAAGGATGGAGAAAAGTCCCAGAGATACAGTCAAAAGGAAATTCATCTGCATGGATTTTCAGGCAATTTGCTTTTGCGCTTAATGTAAACTGACAGACAGGTGTAACGACACAGAGAAGCTTAAAGCTCAAGTTGTGGATTGCAGCACAAGATAACTTTAATCCAATCCAACTTTTTTTATGAATCACTTTAAACAACCAGTACTACAATATAAAAACTGCATAAAAACCTACGAAAACCAACTGATATAAAAATCAACTAACATCTCAAAGGGCGTTAAACGCCAGAGTAAAAAAAAGATGGATTTTCAGGAGAGTTTTAAAAACAGACAGAAAAGACGCCCACTAATTTCTAAGGGGAATATTCTACAATTAGGGAGCTGCAACAGCAAAAGCACAATCTCCTCTAAGCTTACGCTCAGTCGAAGGTACAGTGAGGACCAGCTGGTTAGCTGACCTAAGAGAGCAGGTAGGTGTGTAATGGCAGTTAAAAGAAGGACTGCAGCATTTTGCACCTATGGAGAACAGCAACGGACGAAGCACTGACACATACATAAAGCGCATTACTTCAGCCAAGTTGTGACAAATGCATGGATTACTGTCTCAAAGTGCTTCTTTAACACAACTGGCTTATTTTAGCCAGCTGCCTAAACTGGAGAAAGCTTGATTTAACAACTGCCTAATCTGACTGTCAATTTTAATATAGGGGTCCACTTTGACCACAAGATTTGTGACAACCAGTTTATTATGCTGGGCAGAGGAATGTAAAACACACTAAGCGTCTCATTTCTGTCTTTTTTCTCATGGAATTTTAAAAAGTTATCTGCCAACTAGGCTTAAATGTAATCATGACACTAAAGTAGTGGCTTCATCAAATGTGCATTTTTTTCTTTAGACGGATATATATCTGACAGTCATTCTGCATGAAAGTGAAATGCAGTGCCATGTTTTTTAAGTATAAAACCAAGTAGGAGCAAATACAAGGAGAAGATGATTGGACCTAGAACTGAGCCCTGTGGGACTCCACACAATAGAGGAACAGAGGAGGACACGTGGTCACCAAAATTGACGCAAAAAGTTTTCACCACCAAATAGGGGAGTGGTGGCCTAGTGGTTTGAACAGGAGGTTTGTGTTCCAGAGGGGACACAAGGGGCCAGGTTCGTATCCCACAGATTACCACTCTGGGTCCTGAGCAAGACCCTTAGCCCCAAAATGCTCCCCGGGCGCCGCACAATGGCTGTAAGGGATGGGTTAAATGCAGAGGACAAATTTCATTGTAATGTACATGTGCAATGACCAATAAAGATGATGATAGGACCTTTACAACTTAAAACAACAAAGTTGCATGACTGCTGAAACATACTTGCAGTGTATATAATCCCAGTCATAAACAAAACAAAAATACTTAAACTTCTCTTACTTGGGACTCTATTGATGGCTTTCAGTGGCCGAAGAACCCGAACTGTTCGAATGGCAGACAAGTTGATGTTTTGCAGATCCAGCGAGTACTCCACCATCCTGGATACACAGAAATAAAAAAAAAATAAAAGGAAGGCAACATCCGGTTTCTCTTTTTTTGTATTAAATATTTCAATAGTGAATCCCTTTACATGATTCACAATCTGTGGTAATGTTTTCAAAGTATGATCCCCTAGATAGGGGTGGAATTTATCACCCAATCTTGCATGTAAATGCATGTAAATTTAGGAAATGACGAGTAAATGTGATTAACTTGCATGCTCCTGGCAAGTGTGCAACCTGGAGAACAGTGTTTAATTACTACAACAGATCTGTTGAGGACAGCAATGTGCCTGACCTGCGTTTTGAACCCACCCGCTCAGACAGTGCTCAATTTGGCTTCAAACCAACAGCTGTGTGGGACTGACCTGAACTAGGGATGGGTACCTTTCACATTTGAACCGATACTGTACAGATACCCGGTAACTGGGAATCAATACTGGTACTCAGCGGTACCAGTTTTTGGTACTTTCGTGTGTGTTTATGTGGTAATAAATGTTAACTCGTTTAATAATAAAATCTCAAAACTTTTCAATTTAACATATTTATTTCTCAGTGTATACATTTTTATTAATATATCAAAACAACATCCAACTTTTTGTATTGTAACATCACAGTTGTTTCAAACATTTCTTCAACATGAAAAACCCTTAACTGACCACACAGTGTTATTTCTTAATAATGCACACTTTAAAAGCCAGCCACATTGCTGGTTGCAGATGACAAGTCGCTACACATGCAGGCGTGCTAACGATGCCAATGCAGGAGTTGTAGCCGTATATCTGAGCTTGACAAAAAATTGGGCCCTCTTTAGCCTTGAGAGAAATCTTGTGCTTAACCAGGGGCTTCCTCAGATTAGAAGTATTCCTGCCGCTGGCCACAAATATTGCAGCGAGTGTAATCTGCATCGCATTTTCAAAAGAGGAGCCATACTTTCAAGCGTTTTCTATAAGCCATGCGTTGTTGACGGTAGCAGTGGCTACTGACTTAATTACGCTATTGAGCATGCAATGCTGTGTTTATGTCCAGTTACGCCCACTCTTCCACTCCCTCAGTGTCACAATGATGTGTTTAGGTACCAAAATATGGTACCGTTTGATTTTACGTGAATCAATATTTGGTAGTACTGACGGAATTTGGTCGGCACCTATAAAAGTACCGAATTCGGTACCCATCCCTAACCTCAACACAGTGCACCCTGCTATAGCACTATTAGTTAATGATTAGAGTGTTCAAAGCAAAGCACTTACGTAGTTTCAGAAGTAACAGAACAACTCTTTTGGGAAGTTTTGTCCACAGAGGTACATCAACAATTTGCAACAAAAAGATAAATAAAAAAATATGAGAGCTAGCTTTAGTCTGCTATTTGTGAAATCCTCTCCCTCAGTAAAGATACCCAGCAAAGCAAAATGCACATTTACAGAGGACTGTTTGTAGTTGTAGTATAAAGGATAAAGCTCCACTTGTTTTAGGTTAAGTATTGTTAGTAGAGCTACACAACCGATCGTGATTGCAATATTAATGAGAGCACAACAGCCAAGGACTGTTTGAATGTATTGGTAGTATTTTAGAATTTAGGAGCCATGCATGCAAATTCTGCAAGCCAGTAATATTGTTGGCCTGTTGAGCTGACTTTTCCTTCCCTTGATGCTAACACTTGATGTATATTTTCAGTGGCCAGGATGCTAATGCTCACCAAGAACAGTAGGGACATGGGAAAAATGTCCTTATTGCTTTATTTATCAAATGTATCACAATAATATGTTTCCTGCAGCTCTGGTTGTTAAAACAGGTTTCTAGAAACAGAGTGAACCACATGCTTAATAAGTGAAGGCTTTTCAGAAAGTCCAGGGGGCTAAAATAGAGGTAGCTGTAAAAAAAATAAGTCCTTATTCATCCATCATCTACACCTAGTTAATGTTGCAGGGTTGAAGGGGAAGCTGGTGCCTATCTTCAGTAGTCATTGGGTTTACATCCTGAACAGATCAGCAGTTCATTGCAGAGGGAACACAAGACACAGTCACTCACACCTAAGAGCAATTTAAAGAGACCAATTAACCTACAGTCATGTTTTTAGACTTTGGGAGTAAGCGGGAATACCCAGAGAGAACCCACGCATACACAGGAAGAACATGCAAACTCTACACAGAAAGACCCCAGGCCCGGATTTGAACCCAGAAGCTACTTGCTGCAAGGTAATGGTGTTACCAACTGCGCAGTCTTACTGAAATATGTATTGACTGTGTGCATTTTTTTTGTTTTTGCATAGAAATATGTACAACATTTTAAAGAGGTTTAAAAATAGTCAACATTAAAATAATCCCATTAAATTTCACCACATTATCAATTGAACTGTTTAACCTTTTTATTATACACAGGATTATTCAAAGATTTCATATGAAAGAAGGTGTATAAGTTGTCAACAGAAAACAAAAAAAAAACAAAACAAGAAAACAAAAATTCTGAAAAAAGTTGTTAAAGAAAATAAAACATAATTTGGAAGAAACAATAAAATAATTTTTGACGGACTTAAAGTACACATATATTATATTGTTATTTTTCCTTATTCTTCTTCTTTTTTTATTTAATTATTTTTACATACCCAAAACAAACAATATTACACAAAAGTGTGTGAGTCATAAATGGCGGATTGTTACATTTATGAATGGCTGGTGCTATTTAGAAATGTAACACAAACCCTAATGCAAAAGTCCTAATACAACAAAAAAGCTCCACAGAAAGGTACAAGACTCAAAGATGGGGGATAAAGTTACAAAGCACTGAGCGGGAGAATGATATGAAAGAGATATAAGAAGAAAAGGAAGAAATATGGATTCATTTTATTCTAAGTGTTGCCTGCAGGATGTTGTGTCTCAGTCAGAGCTTGGCAACTGTTAGCAAATCATTTCCACGGCATGGCTAAGCTGTTTGTGCCCCCAAACCCAAACCACTTTCACACGAGAGCAGTCACGGTGAAATATATATCTTTCTGTAAAAGCAGTGAGTCGGTTTAAATGTGGCGCAACTGCTACACGACTCTTTTCATCAGCACAGATACAGTTTAAGTGCGTGAGGGAGTTTCACTGCATATTTAAGTGACAGAACAAGATTATATTTGCCTATAAAGGGTACTATGAAAAACCAATCAAACATGTTTTTAAGTGTGTGCCCAGATGAAATTTGCCCATGGTATAACATTGTCAGGACAGCATGAAACAGCAACTGCAACACTGTCACAAGATACCACCCAAATCTTATCTGAAGATCACGAAGAAACAAGCCACTCTCTCTATCACATAAACAGAGTTGGGAGCCATGTCATTTACAATATTATGATACTTTATTGTTGCCATAGGCAAGTATTTTCTATTTGCCCTTCACAGTCACTTATGAAAGATTACTTGCTTTAACAGAACCATGTAGGTTTATCCCCACGGCAGAGCAGGCTAAAATGCAGTAGTATAACAGTTTTTCTCTGAACTTGCATCAATAGTCCTAGTCCTTTTGCTCCCAAAGCTGATGCAGGCCTGTGTTTGAAGGTTTTTTTTCTTTTGCGGAGATGTAAAAATGCCGCAGACTAATTTTCTCTCCCTGTTTCATTCAAAAGAGCAGAAATGCCACAGATAAACTTATCGAAAATGTCAAAGTATGAAGAAAAGCACAATAGTTGTTTTGGTGGCCAGATTTTATCAGCTAGGTGTAGTGGTCCTATTAACTCCATGCAAGACTATGAAATCTTCACCATTTCTAAAGAATATGTCTCACAAAAATATTTTATGAAGACGAGGTGGGGCTCAATTTCCGAGCCATTTTTAACTAACTTCTACGTGATCCCTCTGGCTTAGATAAGAGATCTCTTACAATATCTATCCTGAGGTCATGAAACATTCTTTGTCACCTCTTGGCCATAGTCAACTACAGTGTCTGAGTTAGCGTTCCGAAAATATCCAGGAATGGGTAGGACAGAATTCCCTCCAGCTTAATATGAAAAAAAAAAAAAAACTAAATAATTGCTTTTGGTCTAACAAAAGCAAGGTTAGAGATCAGCATAAAACTCAAGTTGATAAGGCAAGAGAGCAAGCAGAAAAAGTCATTATGGAGTCAGACTTCAACTTAAACAACAGAAAGTTCATTACTAAAGCAATCTATCATCCCCTTAACACATTGCCAGAATAAACATCAAGATTACACAGAGAAAAACTTGAGCATCCTTTTACTTTGAGTAGGTTGAAAAAAGCAACCAGGCAGCTGCAACTCTTTCAAAATGTTGCAGCCAGAGTCTTGACAACAACCAGGAGAATACATCACATCACACAAGTCCTTAAATCACTGCACTGGCTTCCTGTTTGTGAAAGGATGTATTCATAAATCTTGTTAATGGTCTATAATGCTTTGAATTTTTGAAACGTAAATACATTTCAGAATTGGTGATCAGGTATGAACCATTTAGACCCCACATGTCGTCAGATACCTTCTCACATGGTTGTTTTGTTAAATCACAAAACAAAACCTTACAGTTTACTGGAGCAGTTCGTTTTTTTTCTTTTTTTTGTATTTTAGCGTTTCATTCTGTTAATGTGATGCTCAACGTTTTGCTGTTGTTCTTCTGACGCATTTTGTGTTTTTAATAAGATTAGTTTATCTCTGTTCTTTTATATATCTTGTAAAGCACCTCAATTTACCCTGTGTGTTAAAGATGCTGCACAAACAAACATGCCTTGCTTAACTAAACGTCATAGGGACAATAAACAGACAAGTAAAAGGTTTAAAAATATAGAAAAAGTTTGAGACTAGTAAAACTAGAACACAGCCACACTTGATAAATAACTTTATGTTGTTTGACTTCATTACAGTGATGGATTAATCATGAGCTCTTTAGACCAAATGGGAAAAGATAATGATACAATACAGTACCATGAGGTATAATATGATACAATACGAACCAATGTGATGGTATATGGTACAAGGTGATGTGATATGCTATGAAGTGATGTCGTATTATACAATAGAATTTCATATTTGATGCAGTCTACTGTGTTGTTTTGCTAAAATGAATTACTCTGATAAAATATGATACAATATGACATGATACAGTGTGACGAGATGTAAGGAATGCAGTATATGCAGTACAATATGATATGGTTATACACTATTAAATACAATATCTTGGAGAAATCTGCTTTTGATACAAAGTGTTGCAATTTACAGAAAGATTGCAGCCTATACACAAATACGCTTGATTAATATATGATTCAATCTTTTTCACAGTTTTCTTTGAATGTCATGTTGGGCTGTATAGTTATTTAAAAATGCATTTTAATTAAAATTTTGGCTTGAAACAATGAGGAAAACTATGTAATTTACAAATAACAGGGTTATGTTAAATTTTATTAGGTTATAGACAACTTTCATTCTTTTATACTCATAAGTACAATGAATGCTATGTGTTTCCAAACTTAATGAGTAATTTAGTTAAATACCTGTGATCTCACTTTTGACAAAAACAATTGTGATTATGATATTTTTTCATGATCTTATTCCTGTGCACATTCAGCTTTTAACGGAGTACTCCGGTTTCCCCCCACAGTTCAAAAACATGGATGCTAGATGCATATCATCAATGCTTATCTTTTTATCTTTGCAATGCATTGTGTGTTTATATGTGTCTATTCTATTAAGGTGTTTTTCCCTCTGCACATCAATCACATCGGTGTGCTTGGAACGGTAATTAGTGGACTGCCCCAAGCGTCCTTTTCATGATTGTTCTCTGTTTCTCACATTGCTTTTTTTGCAATACCTTTATTCTCACTTGCTTTTATGTGACAGGCATTGTGCGTGTGTCTGTGTTTGGGTGTCTGTGTGCTGGTTTATAAAGAAGGATTCAGGGGAGATTAAGGGCAACCCCAGAAAGAGGACTTAAAAAAATGACTTTAACATGAAAGACACTAAAAAAGATTTGGTATTAAAGACACAAAAATTTGTTGTTTTAACTTTCAAATTTATGATATGTTCTTTTTTCCTTTTCCATTTCCCATGGCATAAAATCATGTTTTTCTGAAAAGTTTTAACAATCTTTTTATGGATAAAGTGATTTCTTTCAAATTCTATTCAAGTCATTAAATTAGTTTTTCCTCTTCGTTACCTCTCCCTTTCTCCTCATGCCCATATGCTAAATAATAACAGAGGAGCAAAACACTAAAATTGTTAAACTGTTCATTAAATTGTTTAACTGAAGTTTTGTAGTTCACCATCAATACCAAGGCAAATTCTTAAGTTTTTATTATCTTACAAGTAATTTGTTCAAACATATATTTGAAGAGACGTGACTAGTTGCCTCCAGATCTCTAATGCAATTAAAGCCAAAGTCTGTTTGGCCAATTTTTTTCCTCGTTATTCTTGTTTTCACATATTTCAGGCAGGCATGTCAAATATGGAAAGTGAGGCAGAACATGAGTAAAATAGATTAATCTGATTTTAGAGCAGAAACCAGGAAGAGTAAGATTTTTTTGCAGCAGATTAGGGTGATATGAAAAAAAGTCACTTAAGACAAAATAAAATAGACTACACGTCTATTTGGATGACAGACTGAATATTATCTGAAGTGAGGATGACGAGCCAGATAGACAGAAAGGCTGGAGAAGGACTATAAAACAGTGAGGTGAAGCCTATGGGAAGCAAAAAAAGACAGAGCTCACAATAGAATGTCCACAATAATTTGGTCTGGCGATGCTGGACATGCCCTATAAATTAGCTTTGACTCTGATCTAATATACAGTTACTCAGGAGAAATACTAAGACAAAAGGTGTTCACTGAAATTCATATGCAGGTAGAAACTTAAGATACCAATACCACGCCTTAAACACATATGCACACATACAGTCACCTAGAGAGGCTCTGCACATTCAGTTGGGATAAAGGGATTTAGGTCAAATAAAGATGAATGTCCCTTCAGCTTCCATAGAAAGTCTGGAGTTCTGTTTGTCATGATTTGTGGGTGTTTTTGGGTTCTTCTTCTTCTTCTTATTATTATTATTATTCTTGATAGGTTTTGAATCATGCTTCTGTTATCATCCTGGTCATGCTTTAGTTTTTGTCTTCTAGTTCATGTTTTGTCAAGTTAGGTTTTTTGAATCTGGTTATGCTATAGTTCTTTGGTTTACTAGTTGTCTTTAAGTTTGTATTCCAGAGTCTCTGTTTTGCTCCAGCCACGTTTTTTTCTCTCCTGTCTTCAATCATCTTCATTCGGTTCACCTGCACCTAGCATTCAGTCTCCTCGTCTCCTCAGTTTCACTTGGTTCTTTCTCCATATATACACATCTGTTCTGTTCATTCCGCGCAGAAACATTTTGGATCACCGTCTCTGTTCATGTCTTGTCTTTTTGATCATGCCAAGCCTGTTTTGCCAGCCTGCCCATGTCTGTTTTTGCTGTCACCACTGGAGTAAGTTTTTGTTAATTAAATCATTTCACTTACTGTCATGCTGTCTGCTCGTCTGCATTCTGGGGTCCTCCGCTACACAAACCCTGACAGAATTTTTCCGCCAAACATGGACCTCGCAGACGGTAGGCAGGAGAGCGCCAGGGATCGCTGGGTTCAGCAGCAGATGGAGGAGTCAATGAGACAGATGGAGCGTGAGACGGTTCAGCACCCTTCTCTGCCTTCTTCCCTGGTTGCGCGCCCTGATCGGGCAGCTAAGCCGGCATCTTTCTCTCGCCGCAGAAAACGCCGGCGTGGAACCTTCCCTGCCTTTCAGCCGGCGAAGAAGAGTCTCCCATGGCTGTTGCTGTGACGTCTGGAGCGGTGGTTTCCCTGCCAGCTGATGTGAAGGCTGCATCGAGTATTCCCGCGTCATTGTCTGCCACAGCGCCATCTCCCAGGCTCACCGCGGCTCCGCGATGCCGTCTTCGCTCGCTCCATTCCGGGGTTCTGTGGCAACACCTGAGGAGCTGGAGGAGCATTTGAGGTTTTATGCTTGCCAGATTAAGAGCTTCAGGAGGGCCAGTCTCCTATATTCCTCTCCTGAGCTTAAGGCCAAGGTCAGAGAGATGCATGAAGGTTACAGCAATAAGGCAGTTTTACTCCCACCCACCTCCATCCTCTCCAAGTCTTCAGAGCGCTGCTGCAGTCCAGCCCACGGCAGGTCTCCAGAGCTCCGCAGCTGACGAGCAGCCCATGCCAGGTCTCCAGAGCTCCACTGCTGCCAAGCAGCCCATGCCAGGTCTCCATTGCGCTGCTGCAGAGCAGTCCACGGCAGGTCTTCAGAGCGCTGCTGCAGCTCAGCCGTCGCCAAGGCTCCAGAGCCTCAACCTCCTCCACAGGCCGCAGAAGTCGTCAGACGAGGGACACCTTGGCTCAAGTCATTGGGGGTCCCAGCGATGCCTCAGACCCTGCTCAAGCCACCAAGAGTCTCAGTGACGCCTCAGCTCCTGACCAGGCCGACGAGGGGTTCAAGGACAAACTGCCGCCTGAGCCTGTTCCTGAGCGGTTCGAGAAGGAGCTCGTCCTCGTCTTGGCCTAGGAGCTCGTCCTCGTCTTGGCCTCTGAACCCAGAGACGAGGGGTTCGAGGAGGAAGCACCACCGGATCCTGTCTCTGAGGGGTTCAAGGAGCAACTTGTCCTCGTTCTGGCTCCCAGGATCCCCCAGGCTCTGCATCTGTGTCCGAGGTTCCCGTCAGCGCTGCATCTGTCTCTGAGGGATCGCCAGGCTCTGCTTCAGCCTATGAGAGATCGCCAGGCTCTGTTTCAGCCTCTGAGGGATCACCAGTCACAGTGAAGGCCAAGCCTGACTCGAAGCCTCCGGAGTTCCACCGAGTTTCTGGAGGGTCCTTTACGCTCAATGGTCGACCTCCTGATCTGCCGTCCTGAGGGTCCTCTACCCTGCTCGGCCAACCTCCAGACCGAGGGTCCTCAACTCTGCACGGCCGACCTCCAGACCGAGGGTCCTCTACTCTACTCGAGTTCCTTCGTCGCCGGCCGCCAAGGTCTCTACGTCCCTGCTGGCCTCCTTGTCTTTGCCTTCGCTGCTGTCTGCCAAGGTTTCTACGTCCCTGCTGGCCTCCTTGTCTTCGCCTTCCCCACTGCCATCGGCCTCCACGGTCTCTATGCCTCTGCCAGCCTCCTGACCGCCAGCTCCTTCGCTGCTGGCCTCCTAACCGCCGGCTCGTTCACCGCCGGCCTCCGGACCGCCAGCTCCTTCGCCGCCGGCCTCCAGACCGCCGGCTCCTTCGCCACCAGCCTCCACGGTCTCTACGTCTCTGCTGGCCTCCTTGTCTTCGCCTTCGCTGCTGTCGCCGGCCACCACGGTCTCTACGCCTGTGTTGGGCTCCACGTATTTGCCCCCAGCCTCCACGGTCTCTACGCCTCTGTCGGCCTCCACGCCTACGCCGCCGACCGCCCAGGACTCTGTGTTGCAGGTCCTGGCACCCGCCTGAACTATGTGCCTGCACAAGACAACCTCCTGACCTTTGTGCCTGCACGGGGCGACCTGGTCGCCTGCCTGAACTTGGTGCCTGCTCGGGGCGACGTCATAGTCGCCCGCCTGAACTTTATGTTTTGGTTTTTGTGGCTTCTGTTATCGTCCTGGTCATGCTTTAGTTTTTGTCTTCTACTTCATGTTTTGTCAAGTTAGGTTTCTTGGATCTGGTTATGCTATAGTTTCATGGTTTACTAGTTGTCTTTAAGTTTGTATTCAAGAGTCTCTGTTTGGCTCCAGCCACGTTTTGTTCTCTCCTGTCTTCAATCATCTTCGGTTCACCTGCACCTGGCATTCAGTCTCCTCATCTCCTCAGTTTCACCTGGTTCTTGCTCCATATATACTCATCTGTTCTGTGCATTCCACGCAGAAACATTTTGGATCACCGTCTCTGTTCATGTCTTGTCTTTTTGATCATGCCAAGCCTGTTTTGCCAGCCTGCCCACGTCTGTTTTTGCCGTCACCCTCTGGAGTAAGTTTTTGTTAATTAAATCATTTCACTTACCGTCATGCTGCCTGCTCGTCTGCATTCTGGGGTCCTCCGCTACACAAACCCTAACACTGTTGTTGTTTTCCTGCTAATTTACCAGGCATACCAGGCAGTCTTTTTAACCCATATACAAAAACACACATCATAGAGTGCGACTATTATCTGAAATAATCCCAAAACTGTAATCTCCCTCTATTAATATGCTTACCAAATAACTGAAAACGATTTATTTCTTCACTGGCGGCTAAGGACAGGGTGTGCCTCTAGTCCCACTCCACTGTGCCAACAGATTGTTGTTTTGCATCATGACTAATACACACACCTACCCAGACTTGCTTTATTACCTGTGTTTGAGCGTCTCATTTCACTTGGATCAAAGCAGGTGTTTGAGCAGATGTGCTTTCTTTCTCTCTCTCTCTCTCTCTCTCTGTGTGTGTGTGTGTGTATCCATGCATCAGTCTCCCATGGAAATAGCAATTAACTCTTGGGAAGAACAAGTTAATCTTATGCAAAAACATCATATGACTATGGATGTGTGTGTTCTTGCCACCTGCTTTTTTATACAATGCTCCTTTGTGTAGTAATGTAAGTCCTGTGTATAATTAGGTGTAACATGTTACTAAAAAGCTTTTTTTACATTTAATCAACCCTTGATAATTTTTGCCCCAAAAATAATAAGTTATTGATGTTTTTTCAAAGCAAATTAAAAATTCTCACATTTTCATGTGTAACAACTTCCAAGTCTTGTGAAAAGGCAACCTTGTCCTGATTACAAAATGGGAATATATATAGTTTTTTAAGCCATTAAAAGGTTAGCTCATTTATCTTGACAATGGACTTTGCGTTGTGTGTATGAGCAATCAGTAGCTTACCTGAAGAAGACAGTTAGAGCATTGAGTTTGGGTAGTCAGGTAGAAACTCCCCAAGATGAATCAGCCTAATTCCTTTGCTGTTTAAGAGCAAAAGAGCTAGCATATATGGCAACCCACACTCAGACCTTCTGAGAAGTTCAAGGAAAATCTAATATGTCTTGTAGTTTTATGCCCAGTTTTGCAAAAGAGCTAATTATGATTTAACTGTTTCTAAATCAAAACACAACAATGCTATCCAGCTGTTCATTTGAAAGACAGTTACAATGTGATATAAATGGACAATGTGTATAAATACCAAACTTAGCATTTGGTTCAACTGCTAGGTTTGCTTTTAGTTTGACTATTTGTTCTACAATTAGATGTTGAGCTTGACTGCCCCATGAATAAGGTGGTAGGAAAAGTATTTAGTACCCTTAAACTTTTTCCCATTTTGTTCCATCACAACCACAAACTTCAATGTATTTCATTTGGATTTTGGCATATGCATACACAATGCTGTACATATTTGTAAGTTGTAAGGAAAATTATATTTTAATTTTTTTTTCTTTACAAAAAACAAAACAAACAACCCCTCCGCCCCCCTATTTGTTGTAAGTCTGCTACAGATTCTCAGATGGATTTTCTTCTTTCACTGATTGTGCAACTTCTGGCAGTTGGTTGTACTGGACTTAGGAGTATCAGAGTAAAGGGGTTTAAACAGAAATGCTCACAATGCAGTTTCAGATTTTTATTTGTAAGAACTTCCACAAATGATGTATTCTTTTCCTTATATTTATAAGCACAATTATGTGTTAGCCAGTCACAAAAGACCCCAGAACATTATGTTGTAATTAGTTGTAGTTGAATATTTTTATGTAGCACTGTAAGTAAATGAGCACAGCATTTGAAGTGAACAAATTGAGTCAGCTATTACAATAACATAATATAATTACACTGTGGGCTCTCTTGCTCATGCTCAGTGTCAGCTTGGATTAGCTTAACTTTATCCCCTGCAACCATTGGTGAAACAGGTTAAGAAGAGTAGATGGATGGATAATTGCAAGTTAATGACACTAATAAATGACAAACACATGATTGAGGAAGGTTTTGAGCCTAACAGACTCACTGTTAACCCAGTTTAGGTGCTATGAATATGATTATTGCTTTCTGAAACAGTTGCTCACCCAGCCATGACGATGAAAAAGTCCAACCTGTTCCAGGTATCTCCCAGGTAACAGCGACGGCCAAAGATCCCGAGAGCCACCATCTTTACCACCATCTCCAGTGCAAAGAAGATGTAGATAAATGCATCAAAGGCCTGTGAAGGGAAATAAAAAAATGAGGCAAGCGAGTAAAAGAAAACCAAATTCTATTTAAGTTTTACTAAAGACACCTTAACTGAAACATTAATCAGCTTTAGCTAATAGCTTTTTATTTTCCACTGAGACCATGAATTCTGAAAGGCTACAAAGTAAAAGACATTGTGAAAGATAAGTTCACTTCTTGCCAATAATTTTTTTTCCTCAACTCTATCAGTTTCATCTCTTCAAAACAACCCACTACTGCTCTTTTTCCTCCATTCAATGGAACATTTAACACTTCAAGTGCAGCAGTTTCACAGAAGCTGTCAGGTTGCTTATTTTCTAAAAGAACTGCCCCATGAAACACCACCGATTTTCATTCAATAACACACAAACTGATGGGTGATGTGTCTTAAAGTTCATATGCCTTGTTGGATACTGTGGGAATCAGATTCACTTTTAATAATATCTGGTTCATATTGTATGCTGGCAAGCACTGAGATTGTGGTTTGCATCCCTAAAAATATAAAATCAAACAGTTTTCTGTTTGATTTGAACAAAAGTACAAAAGAGGAAATTAAAACAAAAGAGAGACAAAAAACTACAAAAAAAAAGATGGAGGAAAAATAGTAAAATATAAATTGAGACAGATTTGAACATATTCCTGCCTTGTCCTGGTTCCGTTACTATGTTCAGATGACTAACTAAAGAGCCCACTGTATTTATGGAACAAAATCTTCCCTGCTCTTTGCCCTTGGCTGAATGACTGCATTTACTGCCTTGTTGCATATTCCTGCACAGCATTATTCAAACTAGTACTGCTTGACACAGTGTTTCTCACAAGGCCTGAACATTTAAATAGACCCATTGCTGCTTGGTGAAAAGCAATTTGTCAGCCATCCATTCTGAGAAAAATGCATGCATTGTATTTGATAAATTAATTTTTCAAAAGGTATGTTAAAAGGAAATTAAAGTATTTTTATGGTCTAAATATGAGCATAAATAAATTAAATATGTCAAATAAGTGCTTAGAGAAGGTGTACATTTTCTAGCATGCAGCAAACATAGGTCTTTTTTCATTTTTAGATAATAAACATAAGTTTAAAGGTAATTTTTAATGTCTTCAAAACTAAGATTTACAATATTTAATTTTAATTTAATCAGTATTGCTAAAAGAGGATACAGTAAATGAACGTTTCCTTGGTTTGCAGACTGAGGACATTAACTTTTAGAGTTTTTTAAAACAAAATAGTTCTTTATTTCTGAATACAACTTTTAGTCATTCTTCGATTTTCCCTTTTGTGATGCAAGATTCCTTTCTAACAACAACACACAATGATAAATCCCCACTGTAACAGTAGCAGAATCGATCCTATGAGAATTGCTTTCTTACAATTTATGTTTTTTAAGCTTTTCCCTCTCCTCTTTGTTTTCCTCAGTTCTGATTGCTAAGATCAATGCCACAGTTTTGCATGTTTTTTTTTTTTGTTTGTTTTGTTTTTACATGTGACAGATATCTTTTGCAATTAAATTGCAGATTGAGCAACTCAAAACTTCCTCCAGTTTCCTTCAATTTGAAGCTGTCTGTGTCTACCCTGCTGGGACCCCTATACTTCAGTAGATACTCATCACTCAGAGGAAGGGGCCTGAACATGGCACTATATTTATTGACATATAGATCGTAGACTGTTTGCTGGAGCTAGTTGGTGAGATCCTTTTTGTAATAGCCAGGGTTATGCACGACTCCATAAGCATAGCACCAGTGCCACGAAGAGTGTTACAGTAAATTATGTGGAGTGCTGCCAGTCCAGAGTTGGAAGGATGAGGTTGCATTCTTGGCATAAGGCCATTGTGTCCAGTTTTACTTCTAATTCTTCAATGACCAACCACACTGCTTTATGATGGCCACTTGTACATGGATCGGTGGCCGGTGCTGCTACTAGGCTGTCTACATCCACGACCTGGATCTCCTCCTACCAAGATATTGAACTGCAATGACTATCCTATGAAAGTTTTATGCAAACAGTGGAGGAACTCTCAAACTTGTGCAACATATGCACATATTTGGTAAGACACTGCAAAAAGATCCAAGTTCTGGAAGAGTTTCAATAATGCAGTGCAGTTTTAGTCAGAGTGAAGAAAAAGACAACATACCCACTCAACAAAAGCCTGTAGGATATCAAAAAAGCTGGGATAGGGAGAGAAGGAAAAATACTTTATAACATTTTATTTCCACTCACCAATGATTAGCAACATAACAAATTGAGTTTTAAAACAACTCAAATTCTGAGCATTTTTTCATGGTACAACACATTTCTTTATGAAAATTTTATTTTTGTTGTGTTTGACTCAGAGAAATCAAGCAGAAAAATCCACAGTAAATAAGTTCCTTCCAAAACAAGAAAGAATATATACAATTTTAAATTTCTTTAAAGAACAAAACCCTGTTTAGAAGTGACAAAAGTAGAACAGTACAAATTTGTGCATAAATGAATGCATTCATGCAAACACTGTCATGATGTGGAATTTTGGTTTGTTATTTGTTTACATTTAATCAGGTGTTTCTGTGTTACTAAGTATGGTTAGTTCTTGAGTCCTTGTTTCTGGTGTTTTATTTTCTAGGTTCTAATCCATTAACTGCGTTTTTAGTTTTATTGTTAGATCTGTTTTCTTCTTGTGTTCTGCTCTTGGTGTGTGTTTACCTTTTTAGTTAGATCCTTCTCTTGTGGCTTCTGTTTAGTAATGCTCATTTATGTTTTTCTCTGCCTAGGTTCTTGTATGTGTTTCCCCAGGTTTGTTATTTCAGTGTAGTTCTCCTTGCCTAGTCTCATGTTTATTTCCTTTCTGTCAGATCATTAGTTGCAGTCAGTCATGTAGCGTTTATGTTTGTTCTGTTTCCTTCATATTGGTTAATGCCAGGTTTTGTCATTTAGTTCAGGTTTCCTTGCTTTGTCCCTCAAGTTGTATTTCCCTCTGCTTGCTGTAATTAGTCACACTCCCTCAGTTTCCCAGCTGCTCAGTTCCTCACCTGTTACCACTTCCATCTGATTGCCTGCCTTCCTCTCTCATTGGTCCACACTCCTCCTCCCTTTGTTTATAAGCTGGTTGTTTGCACAATTCCTCGCTGGTTCCTCATGTCTCATCCCTGGCCACATCCTTGATGTCTTCTGGTCTGTTGGGGCAGTAATCTAGGTTTTCTGTTTTTTTTAATTTTTTATTATTAAACAAGAAAGAATTACCTCACACAATGCTGCTTCCAGAGGTTTGTCTGCATTTCGGTCCAACCCAACCTCACACCTTGACAAACACAGCTAAAGTGAAAATGAGATGCATCATCTCATTATCAACCAGCAATTCCGACCTGGCAAAATTCAATCGGAAAGGGAAGAACTCTGTCCTACATGCTGTTTAAATTATGTTTTCATAAATAATGCAGCCTGCACGCTTCACATGTAATCTGACACTGGCTACAACAGTCAGATCCCCATCCCTTACTGTGATGAGAGGAAGGGGAATGAATTCATCATAGTTATTTGTCACTGGTGCCAGCTTTCTCTTCATTCACCCTATCAGGTTCCATCATCTGCATGATTTGTAAAGAGGGCGAGGGTGTCTTGCGATGGGCCCTCATGATTTGATGTATGAGCTGGTGTGGAAGCTGCTTTATATGCTGTCATTGTGCCACTTATTTGCCAGGAGGAAAGGACATGGTAAGTGGGTCATCAAGATTGTGATGGTGAATGATTTAAAAATAAAAATTATGTTATGTGTGTCTTACTTTACAAGTGACTGCCAAAATGATCAAAGGAACCTGCAGGATAAATATTCACTTAATACTCATAGGCATATAGGGCAGGAGAAGAAATACTGTATCTGGTGAACTTGTCTCTGGTCTGTGTTTTTTTTTATTTTAATAATTTAAGGGGATACACTCTCTTGTTTTTTTTTTGTTTTTTTTATCAGCTTGTTACTCTTCTGTATATTTCTCAGATATTTTCAAGTATATTATCTGGTTGCTTGGTGTGATTCATATTTTCTGTATTTTATGACTTACTTGATATTCTACATAAATCAAACTAAGCTACTCTATGACTCATAATTAAATTAAGTGCAAAGTGTGCAGGTGGAGCTAGTGGGGGAGTGGAAAAATCTCACTGTTTAACTGGACAACAGACAGGAGATGTAACAGTGAAGCTGTGTAATGTGTTAAGTGTTTGCAGCAAGTTTCTGGAGATCTTCTTTTTTTTAATTTTCTTTTTTTTTTTTTTTAAAGTGTCCTGTCCGGCAGAGTATCACTCAGAATTGTTGTCTGAGTGCCAAGAAATTGCCCAACAGATTTACTTTCACAAGCAGAGCATCACAGCTAATGCTTTAAAGCTCTGCTTGATATTTATAGAGGAAACTTTATTATAAACTTCTTTGGGAATATTTCAATTGTTACGGACACGGAGACTGAAATGAAAAGGAAAAAAGAAGCTCAAAAAAGAGAGAGATGGGGACAAAGGGCCGACAGAAAGAAGGATGAAGAGAATACAAGATTACACCCTGCTTGCTTATAAACCTGCAGCTGTTTTTTTTTTTTGTTTTTTTACAAAATAGTACACGGTACTTATGAATGTAAAATGTACTTAGTGAGAGGTGCAGCCCAAAATAGAACATCTGTGTATCTGTCAACACCTGAAGCATAACACCTGTGAGTATGAGTGTGGACGCGCTTTTGTATACAAGGTTTCTCCACAAAAATATGCAATAGCGAGTGTGAGGACCCACAGGCCTGCCCCATGGTCCCTGGACGGAC
>JAHUTJ010033762.1:0-24124 GCA_036250325.1 Characodon lateralis
TCTATTACAAATAAACAATATATAGATATATATCTATATATCTATCTATATATATATATCTATATATATATATATATATATATATATATATATATATATATATATATATATATATATATATGTGATTATGAATCCAGTAACTCAGTGGACAGTTGTCGTTTTATTTTACCACTTTAATTCAGTTAAATAAGGCTGCATTTTTCTTCTTCTGAGTTGTACAATTGTACAGGAAATTCTCTTTCAGCATAAATATTGAGCACATGACATGAGGTTTTGAGTTTTGTGAATTAAAGGTTCAATGACATTCAAGGGGTTTTTACATTCCTTTGGTGTTGATTTCACTACATCTGTTTTTTCATCTTTGACCCTGATATTGATACATCAACCAAGATTCAAATAAAATTGGTACTGAAGGATCAGTAATCTAAAATTTAAATAATCGCTAAGAGGAGAATAAACAGTTGCATTTGAAACCTTAAAGCTATTAGCCTGACCTTTATGTAAAATCAATCAAACTCACCTTATATTTACTTGGCCGCCCTTATGTTGACATTTGTTTTTATTTAACATGCCGTTAGTAAAATCACACAAGGCAAAAGAAAGCTAGCCATATTTTGAGCAAGTCTATTTGTATTTTTCTTGTTGTTTCTGTTTATCAAATCAAATAAAAAAACATATGTGGAATCACTGCAAGAATTTCATGAAAAATTCCATCCATCCATCCATCCATCCATCCATCCATCCATCCATCCATCCATCCATCCATGCATCCATTGTCTTCTGATTATCCAAGATTGGGTTGTGGTGGTAGCAAGTAAAGGAGGGAAACTCAGCTCATTCAGAAGAATCTCAATCAATTCCAGGCCTGAAGTGATACATAGTTGCAAACAGGCAAAGAAACCAATCAGATACAAAATGTAAACAATATGAATAGATTCCTACAAGTCAAAGTTCTGAAGACTCAAAACTCTGACTAAGGTTGAATCCTTTACAACTCAAATGCAACTTGAATATTTAAGAATCGATGTTGAATCTGTCAAAAATTGCTCATATGCCATAGTGTTTACTTGTGCTAGCAGATCAACTCAATTCTTGATGTCACTGACCCAAATACAGTCATATTTAACAAATAAGAATATTATAAAAAAATCCTTTATTTGGGTAAATCCATTCAATAAGTCAAACACATATGGAATAATTAGATACCGACGTATGTTTTCAAGCCCCAGGAAAACCACCCAGCAGCCAGAGTGCAGAAGCACCAAGGATCCACAACGACGAACCCACTGGCCCTGCCGGCAGCCAGCTATGCCAGAGCAGATCAAGCCATGACCCAGAGACCCAAAAATGTGGCCTTAATGCAACGAATGTTTAATACCTGCTTAAAGATTGTTATTTTTTAATGGTACTTTAAATCTGACAAACAAGAAACATTGGAATGCATATTCTAATATATTTAATATGACTATGCATAAAAGCAAAGTTAGAAGAGGAGATTTTTGGGATGCTTTTTAAAAATTTTTATTTGTAGTTGTATTTGATGAAATCTTGCATTTGCTACCCAGCTATGTTTTTATTGTTAGTATGCATTTGTCAAAGAAAAGCATAAGAATAAACCACGGAATACCTTATTTTCTTGAATACATATAGACTGTGAGCTGCTGTTAACTGTTTGGAAATCTACAGCAAGGATGCGGATATTTAAAAAAAGCGCTTGCCAGTTTTACAAAACATGTATCAAGAGAATTTTGAAGGGGAGAGTTTCCTCTTACATTTAATAAAGCATTGATAAACTCCTGAAATTATAGGCAAATCAGCTTGCTGAACTTGGCTGTAAAATACTAACTAAGGTGCTAGATTTCTGCTTACCACCAGTCCATCCAAGCATTATATATCACCTGTCCAGAATCAAGTGGCAGTCTCACTCACAGCATCCATATCAAACACCCGAGTAGACTGCTGCTCAAGCTATGATTGGGTAAGGCCTATTGAGTCACATCCTGTTTTTGCTCTGGAACTCGGTGGATTGTTTGGTGTGTCAGGTTCTCTCAATTTGATGTGAATTCTCTTTACTGTGACATCTCTGACTTTTCTAACATAAAAGCACATTTAAACACATATTTTCTGTTGGTGCACTTTATATTTTGGGGTGGCTAGCTGTTCTGTCTCTGCTGCTGCTTCTCTGTGTCTCTCTGAGTCTCGTTCAGCAAAACACTCGCTGAAACATTCTGATAATTGGCAGCTCCATAGTCTGAAACTTGGCATTAGAGACATCAGCGACCACAGACAAATGCCAGGGGCCAGAACGGACAATATCAACTCTTACTTGAAAGTGCTGGCTAAGGATAGGTGTGAATACAGTAAGACTGTTATTCACGCTGGTGGTAATGACACCCGGTTATGCAAATCGAAGGTCACCAAAATTAGTGTTGCTTTGGTGTGCAAGTTTGCAATGTTGTACTCCATAATTTTCTCTGGTCCCCTCCCTGATCTGACCAGTGACAACATGTTTAGCCGCATGCTGTCCTTTGTTAAGGAACATTTTAGTGCCTTGCTCAAAATTTTTCGTTTATGACTGAAGCTCCTCAGGAGCTGATAAAAGTATTTAAATCCTATTCTGTGTTGTTCTGTTACAGACTTAATCAGTGACAAGGGTTAGGATAGATGGTTCTGTTTAGTTTTGGAGAGGTGGCTCCTCAGCCTTCTCTAGAGCATTTATATGAAGATAACATGTATGCCACATTGTGTAAGGTTCAATTTCCATTGTCAACATGTCTCGGAGAGAATTACAATAAGTTTCACCTTGGCTCCCTCCCCTGTGAGTCTGGGTCCCATGAGAATCACCCTAAAAGCTGTTGAAGCTGTTATAAGGAGAACTTTTGCTTTGTCTAGGCAGAATGATTTGGCAGCACATGTCCAATGCTGAAAAAATACTTCTCTCTTACAAGATATTAATAAAGCTGATTCTGAGTGACAATCATTGGTCTCTGTCTTGGAAAAAAATAATTTTTCCACAACACATTTGACTGCTGGCTATCTAGGTGGTGTCCAGAAAATGATGTGGTCTACATTGATAATTGGCAAACATTTTGGGGAAACCCTTGGTCTGATCCGGAGAGATGGCATGCAACTCACTTTAGACGGAGTTGCTCTTCTTTATAGGAATCTTGCCAAATGTATTAGTTTTCAAAACTCTGACAACCCAGGGTCCAGACCAGGAAGCAGAGGCTTATCCATCCATTATCCTATTAAGATAATGTCTTGCCCTAGGTCTAAATTGAACAGATTAAAAACTAATCTGTTTGATAAAAATCTACTAAAACTAAACACAACTCCGACTGAAGTGGAAAATAAAACAGTTAAATGTGGGTTATGGAACACAAGATGTCTCTCTTCAAATACTTTATTAGTTATTGACTTGATTTGTAATAATCAGACTTATTTATTTTGTCTAACAGAAATCTGGCTGCAGCAAGAAAATTATGTTAGTATAAATGGATCAACTCCTATCCATCCATACATCCATCCATCCATTGTCTTCCACTTATCTGGGGTTGAGACGCGGGGGCAGCTGCCTATGCAGAGAGACCCAGACTTCCCTCTTCCCAGCCACTTGGACCAGCTCGTCCAGGGGAATCCCAAGGAGTTCCCAGGCCAGCCAAGACACATAGTCCCTCCAGCGTGTCCTGGGTCTTCCTCTGGGCTTCCTACCGGTAGGACGTGCCCGGAACACCTCACCAGGTAGGCGTCCAGGAGGTTGCCTAACCAGATGCCCAAGCCACTTCAACTGGCTCCTCTCGAGTTGGGCGAAGCAGCGGCTCAACTCTGAGTCCCTCCCGAGCTTCTCACCCTATCTTTAAGGGAGAGCCCAGACACACTGCAGAGGAAACTCATTTTGGCCGCTTGTATCTGTGATCTCGTTCTTTCGATCATGACCCAAAGCTCATGACCATAGATGAGGGTAGGAACGTAGATCGACCGGTAAATCGAGAGCTTTGCTTGTTGATTTAGCTCTGTCTTCACCAAGACAGACCAGTACAGCGCCTGCATCATTGTTGATGCAGCACCAATCCGTCTATCGAATTGTTAGATCAGTTCTCAGACTTCCTATCTGATTTGGTGTTAAATACCAAAAGGTCATTATAGTGTTGGATTTTAACATTCATGTTGACACTGAAAATAATAGCCTAAATGTAGCCTATTATGCTGTTAGAGTCATCCATTTTGGTAGCACATTTTGACATGCGCAACTCAACAGACGTCGCTGCTCTGACGTCACCCAGGACTGTAAAACCCACAGGAAATCATTTTGCCAATGTCAGTAATTTCGGCATTTAAAAAATGAAAAGAAAAATTGTTTTTGTCGGCTATGTACTTTTAAGACGCTATGCTAGGTGTGCAGTCTGTAGTCACGTGACTCCACCCCACTGAGTCTGCGACAAGAAGTGAAAGAGATGGTGATGTTGAGAAAATTGAGGAAATTTCAAATATTGAAGAAGCGGAAAGAGCTGGTCGAGCGGGTCGAGGAGCAGCTCATTCCCAAAGAAAGTGGGTTCAGCAAGGACAATGTTGAACAAAAGACTGCGGTGACAAGGTTCGGCTTGAGGAGTGGGGGGGGATTACGGTGGCGGGTCCGGCAGGTAGTGTTACCGTTCATGTATCGTTACCAAAGTCAAGTGCTCAATATATCATTAAATTCATTTTAGGCCATACCACCCAGCCCTAATGGACACTATACAGTCATATTCAAAGGTTTCAGGTTACACAAGAAATTGGACTGTGGGAGGAAGCCAGAATACCCGGTGAGAACCCACGCATGCACGGGGAGAACATGCCAACTCCATGCAGAAAGACCCCCAGCTGGGAATTAAACCCAGGACCTTCTTGCTTCAAGGCAACAGTGCTACCAACTGCGCCACCATGCAGCCCCAAAACCTAAATCAAGTGCAGCCATTTTAAGTTTAAAAAGGAAGCCAAGTCTTGCAAATATCATATGGACTAGCACACATAAAAATGGCATTCAGAAACACTGTTACATTAATGACGTTTGACCAGTTAAACTGACCCATATAGAAAATACCCATTTATATTAATGTGTTCTACTCCATTTCCAATATATATTAATGCAGGGTATGAATTTATTTCACTATATAGATAGGCATTTCTTTTGCCTTCTACTCTCATTAAATGGACCTCTGGTTAATTATTCATCATACCCACAGTGACTGATCTGCAAAGGAGGAATATGCTGAATCAGTTTTTTGTTATTTGTTTTAAATGTAATATAATTGTCAAACATTAGATATTAAAAATCATGACATTTAGAAATGCTGTTTTTTAATTTGAGGTGAACTACAGCCAGAATATGGAAAAATTAATAATATTATATTATAATTATATAACTTTTGGTAAGAGATATGATTGTGTTTATTATGATCTTCATGATCAGCTAAATTATTGCTATAACCAATAAGTTGTACAATGTTTAAGCAATGATACTTATGTTACTGTAAAAAAGGTGTCACATATCCAAAAGAACACCAAAGAAATATTTATATCCTGAACATTCATCTTGTTTGTGCAGATGTATTCCATTGATCATGAGTTGCCACTTCCTGAGAGCTGATTGTATTTTTACTTTTCACACCGTGAGGCATATTTTGGTCACAGGGTACATTATTTCAAGCTCGTATGCTCAAAGTCTATTTTGTCGTAATTTGGTTTGATTTGTAATGCCTTGATTAGATGAGATATTTTTTGATTGCAATCAAGAATTTATCCAGGACTGGGAAGCGTTGCAATGAACACTGATAACATTTACTCGAAAAGCTATACTGTGGATTTCTCAGTCCTTTGTCCTCCAGGATCTTTTTATCCAATTCACTAATGGCAATTAAGTAATAGCAAAACTGGTTAGCTCTCATTTGTGGGGCCCTGTGTGACGTTAAAGTGTGGTTTTCACACAGAGTTGGGAAAAAACGACAGATGGTAATATCGTAGGAGTTGAAACTTCATTGAATAGGTCAAATCTGTGGAATATAAATCCTCCATCAAACTGCAAACATTAAAGGTGCATTTTCAAGTTGACTTTATGTAATGCCTCCAGGTGGTGGAAACAAACGCTTTATTCACTACAAGTTGTTTTTATTTACTCATTGTGTGTGTTGCTGTGGCTCTTATGGACAATGTATCAGATATATGCTTTATTCAGAATCCAATTAAAATGTAATGCTCACTGTAGGACACACTAATGACTCAAGGAAAAAGTGAAAAGGAAATAAAAAGTTCCCAAAGCTTCCGTTTTCTATACAGTCTCCAGAAATAGTACAGCATGGCAATACAAAAGTATGTAGGTTAATTAAGTATTAAAAATTCATGCATTCAGCCACTTTGAGCAAAACTTTAAAGAAAACTCCTTTATGCCAGTTCTTTTGTCATTATTTTTAAATAGGTGTTGAATAACTTTGGCAGGTAGCATTCAACCGACTTTTGGGATAAGCAAAGACTGGGAGATGTCTGCATGTAGGTTGTGGGCTGATACTGTTGGGGATTATAACCCAGGCACATATCCATCCTAACTCTAGCGACATACTTTGCCTGGCAGTGAAAATTGCTGTTTTTCGTTTTCTTTCTTTTATTGAAACCTACGACGTGATTCACAGGAGCGTTCTTGTAGCTGAAACACATTTAAACATGTCCCAAATTGTTAGAACTACTAACAACAGATATAAGTCACATCTCATTCCACCAAAGCAGCAGTGGGACTTGTGTAAGAGATCAGTGTAACGCTTTTGTTAGCACAATTTGCTTTCAGTGTCCGCAATTATTGTTCTGGGCGATTGGTGGTGGAAATCTCCAATACTGCTTATGATTTAACTTAGATATTTACTGCAGCATCAGGATATAGATTTTGCAGCAGACCCTATGCTGTTTAGTCAGGACAGATGGATTTTAGCTGTCAGCCTGCTGGCCTGTTCACCTGGATTCGGAGAGGATTAAAACAAGAAGACAGCAGTATCTTTCTTACTCATGATCATGCTGCATATGTATCTACCACCATCAATAATCCAGTAGTGTAGTCATGTCACTAATCTCAGCTCTAAGATCTGGGTTGTTAATGGCCCTAAGCAAAAGACAATGCATCATCAAAGGCTATCTTTTTCTAGCTTGCAAATTTACCTACCTTTCTTTGGGCAAGAAAGGCTGATGTGAACATATTGTTTTAGCTCAGCTATTCCTAAAAATGTTAAATATATTAAAGAAAAACAACACCTTCAAAAAGTCAGACAATATCTGTCCAAGCAGTTGGATCAATTTTTTAATCCCTTTAAGACTCATAATACTGAGCTGAATAAATACACAGTAGGAAAGCTATGCTTGTTGTTCAGTTGTTGTTTTTTTTTACACAAAGTTAAGCAGAACTACTGAGGGCAGTGTGCAAAAATAACTTCAGTTGTTTTCGCAGATGTACAGAAGAGAATTTCTGTAGAGAATTAGGTCCAGACCTTCTTCACAGTTGCTGCCCATGTGCTACACAGCTGGATTTTCTCTGCTGGAAAAGCAATCTCGCAGCAAGAAAATTTCCAGGGTTGCATCTAGCTAAAGCACCCAAGGAGCCATGGCAGGATACAGAAAGTGAGGTGTGGAAATTACAGGGTTTTGTTCAGAGGAAACCAAAAAAGGCAGCTGATGCTCCCTACCTGTCTGTAATGCTGAATATTTTCATGTAGGTACCAATATTACATGTATTTTTGGATTCATCTGCTTTTACTGTGTGCAAGCACATAACAGAAAAGAACAAAAACAATAACTCTTTCAGAGTGTATTTTGCAGTCAGTCACATTCTCACATGAGTCCCACTAGAACATGTCTGGAAGTATTCAGCACATTTTTTCTGTGAAAATCATTTTAGAAAATCCCAAATTTGTATCTCCAGGAGCAGTAAAAAAGCAGTAAAGTGCTATTGTTAATGCCACTTTCTAAAACCAAACTAGTCTCATTCAGAAGGGGAAAAAACACATTAAAATATGATGACTGTAGCATACTGTTGGTGGATGTCCTGTAATAGCATGGACAGTCATCTTTAGAAAAACAATAAGTTCCATGATTGCAATGCATTTAGAGTAGCCACCAAGAAATATGAGGCTATTATCCAGGGCTTGATGCATGCAATGGTTCAAACAATGTCCTCTCATTATGCATCAGTATTTTTAAATTCCAATACCTTACCACACTATGGCACACATACAAAAATGCTTTCACGAACACTAACATGAGGTTTTTAAGATTATTTGAAATGTAAAAATCTTTAGACTTTCATATAACGAGAATAGGAAACCAGACTATATTTAATTCATGACTTGGCACAAAAGCAATACACAAGCACACTACAAAAACAAAAGTAACAAGTGAGGTCAGAGAGTGCATACTTCTGCCACCTAATTCAATTCAATTCAATTCAGTTTTATTTATATAGCGCCAATTCACAACACATGCTGTCTCAAGGCACTTCACAACAGTCATTCCAATTAATCCTAACCATTGAACAGTGCAGTTGGAGTTAGCTTTTTATTCAAATTGGATAAAAAGTTTTTCTATCAAAGGAAGCCCAGCAGATTGCATCCAGTCAGTGACTTGCAGCATTCACTCCTCCCGGATGAGCACCTAACATAGGGTCACTGACGGCATAGAAACATTCTTAAGAATTTGCTTCCATAAAGTTGCTAACACACACTCAGACAATCAAATGAACTGAAAACATAACCTCCTTGGTGGATGTAATTACAATTGGCTTAATATACAAAACAGTTTTATTACCGAAACTGCAAAAAGCTTACATATAACAGATATTGATAGGCTGTTGGGGCGTGTCCTATGTGTTTTTCAATCTGTCAACTGCTGTCATTTCAAAATTAATCAAAACACTTATTCTGAGTTTCTTAAACAGAGTTTTAAGGTGGTTTGATAATTAAAAAAAGCAAATATTTTGGCTAGGAACTCAGATTACTAATGTATGGTGATTATATCTATCTAAGAAGGGAATAACATTTACTGTAAATTCAGGAGTAGTTGATGAATAAGATTTCTAATTGGTCTCACTGTTAGAAACATAACTCCCAGATGCCTTGTTGCTTAACAAAATACAGAAATATAACGATCAAATAATGTAAATACAGACAGTTTCCCCAGTTATCCAAAGGGGTTTGAGGATTAACTTGCCTCATGTTCCTGATCTTGAGTTCTCCGAGTAGTTCAGGTCAAGGATTCTTCTGGCTTCCACCGCGATCTCCAGACCTCAGTCAAAGTTTCTACCAGCTTCCATGTTGCTTTCCAGAGCTCTGTCAAGGGATCTCCCAGCTTCCACGTCCAGCAGTTTCACCATCATTCTTCAGGGTTCCTTTGAAGGTTCCAGCATTTCAACCACTGTTCTTCAAGGTTGCTTTAAGGATTCCAGTGCCCAGCACCAGACCTCCTGCGCCTTCACCAGCCTCCAGACCTCCTTCGACGTTGCTGGCCACCAGATCTGCAGGCTGTAGTTTGCCCTTGACAACCCTTAGGTCGGGCCCGTCGATCTTGTTCAGGTTGTTTTTCTTTTGTTTTCATGGACTCTGGAGGGGCGTCCATAATCAGTTTTTAAATGAAAGGATAAAACTTGCTACCTGCCGTTTAAATACAGAGGTGCAATTATAGATATAAAGAAAGAGCAAAATAAATTTTTGAATAGTGTGCCTTTACAATATCTTTACATGGTAATATTAGAGAAATAGCTTTTAACTGTAATTCCTTTTTGTATCTCACTGCAATTTATCGTCCAGGGCAACACTCTTAGGTCAAAATAACATCACAGCCAACAGTTGCATAGAGTCTAAATTGAGCTTGACATGGGTTTAAATTTGCTTTCACTCCCAGTAAACACCATTACATCTTGTACATGTTGGGGTGGTGTGTTTTTAGCCCACCACTGTTGCAGAACTAGAAATGTAAAATTAGTGGTTCATTGATCAAATAATTCTTTCAAATATGCAAAAAACTGGTACTGGGTGCATTATTTTTCACTAATTAAAGAACTGAGTTCGTCTGGGAAAACTCGATGGCTTTTGTCTGTTACTTATGGTTAAATAAGGCTTGTTAATTGCATTTTGCCTTGCCTAAGGTTTTCCCACAATGCTTTACCTGTTGAGTGATCTGCTTTGACCTTTGTTTTGCTTTGACTTTCATTATTTTTCTACAAGTGGTCAAAAATATTTAGAAGACTTTTAGGAAACTGAACTTTATTGTTTCCAAACATTTGACAGCAATAATTCCACCTTATTTTGAATGTTTGTTTATATTTTTTACAGTATCTGTTTTATAAATGCTCAGCATTATAAAATATTTTTTGATAAGACTGGTAACACATCAGATCTCTTGCACTTTAGAAACCAGAATAAGGTCTAATAAAAGTAAAGATCATTATATAACTGCACCTTTAAGCCAGTTTATGGTTAATAATTCAATTAAATTGCATCCAGTGGTAACTGCTTAAAACAGGTGAAAGAAAATATATCAAAGTGAATATATTTTCATCAGAATGCCAGTACTGCGTTAACGATGCCAAATGATCTTTCTCAGGCTTGACTGGATAAAATCAAACGTCTTGGATGCAGACATCAATCCTGTTTATGGCTATTGGGCTTGAGGATGTTTTCTGGCTCTGCTGTTTAACACAGCCCCCCATAGCGAAAGCTGCAGAGAGGACATAGCATAAGCAGTTGTATTGCAGCTCAGGGCAATGCAGCTGTCAGCTGCAGCCCCGCACTCGTTAAGGATTGATGTAACCAAATAAAACGTTGCACGTATGTATTGAATGTATATTCAGACAAGATTCCATGTGTTCACTGCAAAACTGATAAAAAAATAAGTTACAATTTCTTAAAATAAGTGTATTTGCCCATAATCTGAGCAGGAAAATAAAATTATCTGCCAATATATTATGCACATGAAGATAGAGTTTTTTTTTCTTATTTTAAACATAAATCATCTTATTCCATTAGCAAAATGTCTCACTTACCTGCTGTAATAAAGGGAAAATACTAATTTCAGGAAGAATTGACTTACTTATAATTCAGTTATTGCAGTGTTAAAATAAAAGGCAAACCTGTTATGACAATATACATATTTTTCCTTAAATTACCTCTTGTCCTGGTTCTTTTAAATGCCATCCATCATTGTTACAAAATGTTTGCAAAAAATTAATGTAATTATTCCTCAAAAGAAGACATCATCCAATGGACTGTTTGGACAACCAAAGAAAATTATGCACGATTCTGTTTCTACGCTATTTTGACATGGGTCATTTAAAACATGGCTGCATGCCATGAAATGAACCACTCTCCAGAGGTGCAGGTGGATTATTCCAGATGTCCTCAAGTCAGAGCTTGTCTTTGCTAAGGCCTTATCTATCTTCTAAAACCAAAACAGCAAGCTCCATCAAACCTATTGAGTTAAATTCTTATTTAATGATTTGCACTGAGAGAATAAGTCCTCGGGTTTTCCTTGTTGGAGAGTGCATGAACAGGCTGCAGGAGCGTGGGATCAGTGTAGGCAGAAAGCTTGGCATATAAGGCTGAATGTCTTGTAACAACTGTCTGTGAGCTGAAATTTCTCATGTGCAGCTGTGATTGATCCACAATTTTACATTTTGATGTAGGATTTCATGGTTGAGCTCCAGGCTGTGTAAACTAAAATGCAAGCATTTAAGCCATATTGGACACATGAAAACTTTTTAACACACCACATTTAACTACATTTTATTTGTGTAATGGCAGTGTAGCTTGAAATTAATTTATTGGCTCACTAGCTAGTGCAGCTGGTCTACACTAACTTTTTTTCCTAAAAACCTCAACAGCAGAGACCAAGTGGTCAAAGGATCTGCCGCAGTACAAATATGAACAAGAAGCTTGCAAAATACATGACTGTGGGCGTTATTTAGATTAAACTGAAGAAATAGCCATTTTATTGTTGCCATTTTATACACTGGATTTCATAACGTTCATTTTTTGTGATTTTCTGATATTGGGACCCCAGCCATGGGTTACAACATTAAAGGCCAGTAAGAACTTTTCTTGAACTTTCAAAATAAATCGCATTTATCTACTTCCAGCACAGTGGATTCCAGACGGGAACCAGACAGGAGAGGCAAGCGCACATATTTCTCCTTGCTGGCAAGCAGACATAACTCTTCAAACTGGATCCAAGAGTGTCATACAATCACGCGATCATATGCACAAAGTTTAGTAGGAATTAATTGCTGATTGTGTATCCAGTATTCATTCACAAACAGGGGTGATTAAGGTACAAGCCTAGTTAAACTTTTTTTTTCTGACGTCTACAGAAGAGAACTGTGTTCCAGAGCAGAGACCTTGTCTCTACAACACCAAGTGGAGCGGTTTTCCCGGCCTGAAGGAAGAACAACAGGACAGCATCAACGTGGTTACAGCAGTAATGTGCAGTTCGGCCAAGCGGCAGAACAAGCCGCCACGCCCCACAGATACGGCGGTTAGCTGCAAGTTAACCCTTTATTTATCCACATGTGGATGTTTTCCTCAATGCACAAGACGACTTATCTTCAGCACGGTTCACGTAAGAGGTAGTGTTTGGGCAGAGAAGATTAGTTTAGAGTTAAATAATCTAAATAATGTTAATTTAATGACGTTTGTTTTTGTTTGCGTTGAGAAACACAGCTAATGATGTGTTCTGTGTTGTGTTTTTTTAAGTTAAGACAAACTTTATTTAAAGGTTTTTTTTTGTTTTTTTTAAACACAGATCGGCCATAACGCGCTGTATTAGTGGTATTTTAAAGGTACATATTTGTTTCTGGTAACAACTATAAGCTTCTGTTGTTTGCTCCAATAGCTAATGGCTAATGGTGCGGATTCTGCGAATATTTCGCGTCATTTGTATGCTTTTGCTTTTGGACATTCCGCATGAAATCCACGTTGCCATTTGGCAACAAGCGGCAACGCTTCGCCGCGTCATCAAATAGGAGGAGCTTCTATCTGCTGCTTGCTGGTTTCAACTGAACATGGCGGACATGGATTTCACAGACCTAATTACGGTGTTTTACCTGTGGAGAGCCGAAAAACGCTGCCGATGTTGACGTCCCTGGGTTCACAAGATTCTTCAGGGATGGGAACAGTTCAGAGAGTACCACCACCTACTCCAAGAGCTGCGTCTGGATGATGGTCGATTTCAGCGGTACTTGATGAGTAAATAAATCTCAGCTCAATAAAAAACAGCCGATTCTTAATGTCCACATCTCCTAAATATAAAATATATATAGCAAGTGACGTGCCGATATAAATTAGCCAAAAGACAGTAGTACATTGGCGCTATTTTAAAGTTTTACCTGCTACTCCAGTCTCCTCACTGACTCTTCTCCAGGCCAGGTCCTTTCTAAAGTAAAAATAATTAGTTGAGTCATACAACTCTGGCTTGCCACACACCCCCACTATGATCTGGTCCTCCATCATCACTGACAACCGCTTCTTCTCCGCTGGGGTCCTTCACCCCCACTCACAGCCACAACCAGTCACTGATTGGTTGATGCGACGTGAATTTAGAAAAAAGTTCAGATTTTTCAACACGTCCACCGCTCTCGCTTCGCTCAGCGTGCCTTTCGTACCGCGTCCTTTGTCTCCTTCTCACTGCCTTGCGCCGCTTCGCTCCTGAACGCGACTTTACATAGGGATAACATGTAAATCGGCCGCTCCAATCGCAGAATCCGCGTTCTGTGTGAACGCACCATTAG
The DNA here is from genome assembly GCA_036250325.1 of Characodon lateralis. Lineage (NCBI taxonomy): Eukaryota > Metazoa > Chordata > Actinopteri > Cyprinodontiformes > Goodeidae > Characodon > Characodon lateralis. The sequence goes on from JAHUTJ010033762.1 coordinate 13,790, forward strand.
AACATGTCCTTGCTCACCTTATGAGCCAGCTACAGATCATTTACCCAAAAAGGTTGTTAGTTTTCAATTTAAGAAATAATATTTCCCTAAATATTATTTTACTAATCGTGTACCTTTAAAATACCACTAATAAAAAGGTTGAAATCCATAAGTGTGGACGGCGCATTATGGACGATATTCTGTGTTGAAAAACCACCCTTTAAATAATGTTTGTCTTACTTTTAAAAACACAACACAGAACACATTCTTAGCTGCTTAGTTTCTCAACACACACAAAACAAAGGTCATTAAATGAACATTTAGATTATTTACCTCTAAACTAATCTTCTGCACAAACACTTCCTCTTACATGAGCCGTGCTAAGAAGAAGTTGTCCGAGGCGACGAAGCTGAGGAAAGCATCCACGGTGAGCAAAGAGTTAACTTGCAGCTAAGCTCAGTAGTTGTAGGTTGGGCGACTAGTTCTATCGTTTCAGTCCAAACTGCACACAGAGCAGCGTGCTGTGTTGCGGTACCTTTGTCCTTCCTTCAGACCGGGAAAACCGCTCCACTTGGCACTGCTGAGAACTCTCTGGAACACAGTTTGCTTCTTTAGACCTCGGAAAGAAAAGTCCAGCCACACTTGCACCGTGAAATTACTGTGTTCATGAATGAATACTGGATACACAAACAGCAATTCATTCCTATTTAACTTAGTGCATATGATCGTGTGATCGTATGACACTCTTGGATCCAGTTTGAAGAGTTATGTCTGTTTGCCAGGAAAGAGACATTGGTGCGCTGTGTCCCTCCTTCCAGTTCCGCTGGGGACCTGATGGAAGAGGTTTGTTGGAACACGGGGTTTTTATTCAAACAGTGACGTCACAGGAAGTCCGCTGTTACCCTCTTGTTCCTGTTCCTGGCTGTGCTGGAAGTAGGTTAATGCAACTTATTTTGATGGTTCCAGAAAAGTTTTTACTGGCCTTTAATGTTGTAGCTCATGGCTGGGTCCCAAAATATGGGAATTTTTCTAGTATGGGAGAGAAAGTCAGGAGAAATATTGCGTGACTGCAGTAGGTTGGAGAGCTAGCCAACCTGAACTCAAGTCAGAGATTCAAATGTTTTCAACAGCAAGGTTGGTACACCTATAATTCGCATCTAATGGGACGTCTTTTCTGGCTCAAAGAAATTTTATACTCTTCAGATTTGGCAGGTTTAACTGAACTTTATCGGTTTCTCTGCTAAGAATTGTAGACCTATTCATTTTACTATTCCTGTGTTTAACTTTTTCAAACAGACACTCTGCGCCTCTGTCCTATTCCACATTACTCAAGTACTTCTTGAATCAAGAAATTGAGGTTTTTTATTTTTCTATTTGATATTTCACCCATACTTTGAATGAAACAATGCTACATCTCATAAGGAACAAAGTGCTACAATAGACTAATTGTAATCTCAGATGCCTTTAACATTTATATAGTTATTAAGTTGAGAAATACTGTATATTTGCTTCCTTCACATAAAGGAAGCAAATACCACTTACATTTTCAAGCAAAGATTGATCCCATAGTTTTGACAAATCTTGTAAAGGTTGTTGTACTTTTTAACCCACTTAAAATAATATCAGTCAAAACGGAGAAAACAATAAATAAAATTAATGGAGTAATACGTGAGCAAGAAAACTATGAGCAAAACATTTTAGTGGGTGTCTTTGTTGCTGCAGATAGCAAGCCTTTCTGAAGTGGATGATTGCTTGTTTGACATTTATGTATGAGTCTTACAGTGTCCTGCTGTGTCGGGTGACACATGGGGGTCTCACTAAATGCCTGTGCCCATTTCAAAGATCTGCAATGAAAACCTATGCGGAATTTAGGTGATATAACCCAGTGACACACGTCCCATCAAAACTTTCACAGCACTGGGAAGTGAAGGGTGACAGCAAGCTGTGATAAACAAAAGGTTTAGGTAATCCACTTAATGTCCTTTTCACTGAAAATGGTGAGCAGTTTTCCCAAAGCAATGCTTATGTCTTAAAAAGTTTCTTAAATCTTTGGGTCCAAATGAGTAAAATTAACAAAAACTGCCAAGTATCCAAATTCTATATATTTGTAGAACATTTTAAGTTAATTTAATAGAAAAACAACACTGAATGTTTATTTTACATTGTTGGTCATGTAACCAACCCTATAAACTATTTCAATCTGAATATATAGTGTACAATAAAATCTAGATTGTTACTTATTACACCAGTTTGGTTCATTAGGTTTCAATTAAAGTGCAAGCCCCCTATCTGCATCTGAATACAAGTATAAAGCTTAAATATTTTATATAAGATTTTGAAAAGGCAGACTGTTTAATCTTGTGGTCAAAGATACTTTTAGCAAACAAGTCAGCATGTGAATAATAGGTAATAGGAGGCCACAGAGTAACTGTAGATTTCTATAATTGGGGCATATATCTTTGCTCTACTTTTCAAACCTGCAATTTTTTGGGTGGCATTTCATTATGCTGAAAAGATCCATCACTGTAATGAATTCATCAGTGTTGATAAGATAAATGGTTCAACAAGCAATAGATAGGGCCATCTAGCAGTCCAGTGTTGGAAATTGTCTTTCATATGCATCATCTTATTAGGAAAAGGAGCAGGTGTTCTGACACAGCCACCTTATGAATGTACTTTTCCACTGAGTATGTTTGAAATATTGATACCAACATGATTTGAAAAGCTGGGGAGACATATCAGAGCTATCACATTTTAATAGTCGACGTTTGCCCCTCTTGTGATTTTATTTTGATAGAGAATGAAACCTATAAAGATATAAATAAAATAATGGTGTTTTTAGCATGGCTGTTTTTGCAATAATTCAACAAAGGTTATAGACTAAACATAAAGTCATGCATTTTTTGATCATCTAGCTTTCACTTTGGAATTACATTGTAAGAATAAGTACTTGAGAATGTGCCAATCATCCAATTGATCTTCTTTTTTTTCTTTCCTTTTTTTCGCTTTTTCTTAGATACCTGCTAAACTAATACATTTTGCTTAAAGTTTACTAATCAACATATAATGTTGAGTTTCTTTTTTCAGACTAGGTAGTTTAAATGTATGTGTCATTATTTAAGTTAGGACTTTCAGAACCCCTATGTTCAGTTTTATTTTCAAATGATTTTTGGGTTACATATGGCTTTAGGAACATTGTAGGACATATGTCGCACAAATCTAGTTTTTTATGTGATCATTTTGTATAACCTCAACTTTTGTGTGTCATTTTTATTCTTTCTTTGATAAGACCCTGGTCAACTTAACTTTTTGAATAAGCCAGATACCCCAGAAACAAGCAACTGAAATATTTGCCATGAAGTTAAAGAAACTGTGCTAGTAATGACTGCGGTACACAACAATCTGTACAGCTGGTTTTTTTTTAAAAAAGAAGAGAGAAGTGTATCTTCAAATATGTAGGTATTGTAGTTTTATTACCAAAGAAATAATGACAAAACATTTTGTTAATAGTAGCCCCTGATGGGGCTTGTAGAGTTGGTCTGCAGAAAGGAGAGTAATTTTTCACTGGACCAAATTGGGCTCTTGCCATTTGCCGACAACTCAGGGAAGGTAGATTTAGAAGGGGAAGATTTTGTCCTTGACCATTGGGTGGAAACTTTTATGTACAGCTATGGTTTTTAATATGTAGTTTAGCTGGGAAATACCATTTTAAAGTAGGCAAATAAATATGTCTTTGTGCACGGTGGGGCATTTTTCAAGTTTAACTGTGCAGATGGGGGATGGAGAGGTCCTTTGCTTACCTGTGAGAAGTGGTAAAAGACCTTCCTTTTTTCCACTTCTTAGCCTTTTAGTTTGTTGTATGACTGTGTGTTGAAGGATTTGGGAATTAAAGCCTTTTGAAGTTCATATATAGAGGTGTTTTCTATGATGGTCATTTGAAAACTCCAACTTGCCACTTTTTTTCAAAATATTGTTACTGACATGTTAATTAACAAGAAAAATATAATAACCATGATAAAAATAGCAAAAGATAAAGAATATTTGACTTACCGCTCCTCTTTCCATTAAATATGGTAGCTGGTAAGCTGTCCATTTTGTTTAAGGAATAAAGGGAGTTCCCAGTGGAAAGCCCAGAATGTCCTCTAAAGAGTACCTTGGTGCATGATAGAGCAACTATAAATAGTAATAGTAGAGTAGTAGTAGAATAGTAGAGCAATTGTAAAAGAAGATACAGGCAAACAAAATGTCCACTATAATGGATCACAAATGAATGTGCTGGGACTCAGGAGGCTATGCTGTCAATTATTTTAGGGTAATGTGATGTGATACTGCAGGAAAACGAACAGGTTTCATTTCCTTGCAAAAATATTCCTACCATTTAAATGTTTCCACATTTTTTACAACCCGAAATTTAAATGTGTTTCACTGTGGTTTGATGTCATAGACCAACACAAACTGGTTCATACTTGTTAAGGGGAAGAAAACTTTTTTTTTTACAAATAAAAAATCTTTTAAGTGTGGCATGTGTATTAAGCTCCCTTTGTTGTTGTACCCCTAGATAAAGCATTTTGCAATCAACTGCCTTCAAAAGTCACTTAAGTAGAAAATAGTCAACCTGTTTGCTGTTTAATCAGAGTATTAATACAGCTTTTCCAACATTAGTAAACGAACAACATGATAAAGGAACACAGCAGACAGGTAAGGGATAAAGTGGTGAAGAAGTGAGACCATAGCCCACGTTTTGAACATCTCACAAAGCACTGCTCAATACTTCATTTCAAAAATTGTTGCTTAGCACAACTGTAAACCTACGAAGACATGAAGGTCTAAATAAATTTGCAGGCTGAACCATGAAGAAGCATTTGGTAACTCTGAAAGAGCTGCAGAGATCTACAACGAGGGATTGGAGACTCCGTAGTCAAAGCACAACTGTTAGTTTTGCATTCTACCAGTCTGACTTTTATGGAAGAGTGGCTAGAAGAGAGCCATTGTTGGAAAAAAGCCATTTAATATTCACATTCACTGCTTGCCACAAGTCATGTAAGGGATACAGTAAACATGTGAAAGCAAATTTGGTCAGATGAAACCAAAATTTTTCTTTTTGGTTTACGTGATAAACTACCTGACTCTGAAAACACCATCCCCATGGTGAAATATGGCGGTGGCAACATAATTCTGGGAATACTTTTTTACTTGTTTGTGTTGGTCTAGGGCATTAAATTCCAAGAAAACACACAAAGGTTTATGGTTGTAATGTGAGAACATGTAAAAAACATTAATCCTGTTGCAATACAGATTACATTCACTGGAAGTCTGTTACTGTCATGGGCATCTCTAAATAAAGTGGCAATGACCATTAAATTATCCTTGTCTTAATAACTAAAGTTGGTCATTTTAAAAGATTGATAGAGCTATTAATGTTAGGGAAGTCCATGTCTGGAATGAGCAAAAGACTATTGCACAAAATCTTAGTTACTAACAAAACTTTAAACTATCTAAATGAAGTCAGATAATAATAAAACTATAATCTTTCACGTTTTACTTTTCAATCCCAGTAAGTTGAAGTTGGTGGGGTATTGTGGCAAGAAATGGATGCTGAGAATGAAATTTTTTGTGTTTGTGTGGAGGTAGAGCTATATATGAAAGTGAAGGACTGTTACTGTATGAATTATGTAGGAGTGAGAAAAAAAACTCCCGTCAACAACAAAGAAAGAGAGCCCTGAATGATGGCTTTGCTGCAGCAGTGGCTCAAAAACATCCCAGGTGCAACAGACAGTAGACAACCTCAGACTGTAAGTTACCATAGCAGTGCCCTAAATTGTATAATTGTTATGGAATACACACACCCACAAATCCACACACACACACATATGTATCTCATTGACCAGTTTACATATGCCTACTGCTTTCACGTGTTTTCCAGTGCATAACAAATAAAATTTAGAGATTCTAATGTGTGCTTAGCCAACGCAGTTCTTTGGGATGTTGCAGTCATCTTTGTATTAACTTTGTTACTTCCTGCATGTGCTTAATCTTTACAGCACACCACGAGACCAATCTATTCCCAAGAATGATTTGTGCTAAGTGCACATATATACCCTAAACAAACTGAATAACAGCAGTCTGATGCAGATCAAAAATTACAGTAAAGGCCCGAAGAAACAGCTGTGAATCATATTGTCTTTATATCATTATCACTGTTTACAGATAGATATTTACTTGTTATTGTTAATTGTCCTTCCCCAGTGGTAATCCGGAAAGCCAATTATAATGTTGTGTGATAGATTTTACATTATACATTTATAATTGCCAAAGGTCACATTGTTCCAATTCTTGCACATATTTATATACGAGTAACAGTTATAGTCCTCATCATACTTAACCAGTGGATGCAGTTCTACCATATGCAGGAATAAAATTCTTCCTATTAATATGAAATGCCCCATCTATCCTGTTTTCTTCAAAAATAAATGTAAATAACATTTTGTCAAGGAAATTCAATAAGCAGAGTTTTTTAGGACAAATACTGCTGACAAACTAGCTTTAGTTTTCCACATCTTTAACATATTTGAGTGACCAAACAATTTTCATGTTCACCAGCAACACTTGTTGTCACACAAGTGACAAGTATTCATCGTTTTGAGGTGAACAGACTTTTATTAGATCATTTATAAAATGTCATTCTGTCTTGCTGACCTTATGAACCATGTTATTTCTGCTCCTTGCGAATACATTACATAATTACTTGCAATTTTGCAAATGAAGTAGTTTTAATGTTGTGACACCCGGTGGTCCTTTGTTGCGATAGAAATGAGTCATGGGAAAGAAGGGTAAATATGCTGTTTTTCTGAGTTTATTATCCAGGGTGAACATTTTGACAAGCCAGCCTTAATTTTTTTAACCTTTCATTGTGGGGGAAGATAGACAGTAAGTAAATAAAAATAGTAAAGTTTTCAACACTATTATTTTACAGGATTGTAGGTTAACTTTCATAGCTAAAGATTTTAATATGCTAATTAAACCAACAAAAAATAAATGTGGATGAAATGCTGTTATTATTATTATTAATTTGTCATAAAGTCATATGTAGAAGACATTTAGATTTTAACACTTGGATTTTACTAAATAAAATGTAATGGTTTTGCTTTTTAATTAATTCTTGTACTAAAAATCTGACGAATTTCATTTCTAAAATTTAATTAAAAAAAAGAAGTCCAATAATAATAATAAAAAAGACATATTTTACAGCAGACTCCCAAAAGTAGATACAACTGATGTCTTAGCACCATAACTGGACTGAAATCCACTTAAAATGCCTCGTGACACATAAGCAGTTAATTTGCCAACTACTTTGGCCAGCAGCATGCATGGCTTTTTAGAAACTGCAAAGCTACATTAGCAAAACTATCTGAGCCTTTGGATCATGATCATTTTTGTCGTCTGTCTTTCACTACATTCATAGTTTCATGTGTTTTTTTTTTCAGAAAAAATGTTTCCTTTATGGGCGTCAGGCGGACCCATTATGTAACATAAGTAGTAGAAATCTGAGCACAGGGTTTTTATGGGAGATTGGCAATAATTGTTTATAAATGAATTTCATAGGGGTTCCCTCCCGGAAACTCCAGCTTCCTCCCACAGTCCAAAAACATGACTCTTAGGTTATGTGGTCTCCCTAAATTGCCTATTAGTGTGCATGTTTTTGTGTGTGCATGGTCATTTGTACTGTGTTTCTCTTTGTTGATCTGTAATGGACCAGTGACCTGTTCAAGGTGTACCCTACCTCTTACCCAAAGATTGCTGGAGACTGGCAATCTTGCCACAGATTTCTGGGGGAATTTAGCTTTGTACCTTGACTAGGACATTCTAACATGAATTGGCTTTGATTCAAACCTTTCCCTAGTATTTCTCATTGTATCTTCAGGGTTGTTGTCCTGCTAGAAGGTGAACCTCTCAGGTATTTTGAAGCCAACAGGTTTTCATTTATGGTGGCCCTGTTTTTAGCTCCATCTATTTTTTCCATAAGCTCTGACCAGCTTTTCTTTTACTGTTAAAGAAAAGCATCCCTGAAGTTTGATGCTGCCACAAATAAATTTCACCATGGGGATTATGTTTTCAGATTAATGGATACTGTTAGTTTTCCTCCACACAGTGTTTTGAATGTAAGCCAATCAGTTTTTGTATTTCTCTCATCTGACCAGAGAACCTTTTTGCAAATATTTGCTGTGTCCCTTACATGGCTGGTGACAAACTGCAAACAACTTCTTATAGCTTTCTTTAAACAACTGCTTTTACATTGCCTCTTATCCAGAAGAAACGGCAAATTTGTAGAGTGGACTAATAATTTAATCTCAAGATGTGGATCTCCACAGCTCCTCGGGACTTACTATGATGCTTTTGGTGGCTGAATACAAATCCATGCCACACTTTTGCATTTTTGTTGGTAACATAATTTAAAAACCATTCACAGTTATCCTCTGGTTTGTCTAATTCTATCAGATAAAATCCTACTAAAATACATTGAGGTTGAAATGTGTGAAGTTCAAGGGGTATAAATACTTCCGCAAGGCAATAAGTATACACAGACACGAGCCAAATCTTTGTTCAAGCATGTAGTTTTTTTTATATAATCCAACCATAATTATGTTTTAGTACTTGTGACTTGTTAGCAGTCATTGCTGAGAAAGTTGTGGTATTGCAATCTTCAAAGCTTTGTGTAAACTCTGTTTTAAAACTCTCTCTCGCTCTCTCTCTCTTTTGACTCTCTCAGTAATCATTAGCTATTTTCTCAGTGAATAAAATGATTTACTAATTGCACTTGAAAGGAACATTGGCGCTGTACTTCTCAAAAAAACAAGAAAAACCATACAAGAGAACTGGTCATAGGACTGATGAAGAGGTGTATTGAAACCTCTAATTGCAGAAGTCCTCAAAATGATTTAATGGAATCAGGAGTGGGGGTGCGGTTTTCTATCCTGCAGCATAAAGTTGTTGGGACCACAGCCATGGTTACAACATGCGGTACGCACTTTTCTGGAGCTTTCAAAATAAATTACATTACTTGCAGCAACTTAGGAAAGGGGGGGTAACAGCGAACTTCCGATGATGCCACTGCCCATATAAAACCCCCACCTTTCCAATGGATCGATCTCTTCTACGCGGGTCACCCTGGGGTCTGGACAGAGAGACACAGCGCACTACTGTCTCTTTGCTGGCAAACAGACATAACTCTTCAAACTGGATCCAAGAGTGTCATATGATCACCGATCATTTGCACCAAATTAAGTACAAATGAATCACTGTTTGTGAACGAGGTGATTAAAGTACAAGCGTTGCTTGACTTTTCTCTCTGAGATCTATAGAAAGCAAACAGTTTGCAGAGAATTCCCTGCAGAGACGCTGTCTCTACGACGCCGAGTGGAGCAGTTTCCCGATCTGAAAGGAGGACAACTGCACCGCATCACCGTGGTTACGGCAGTTAACGTGCAGTGTGGTCAGCGGACAGAGCAAGCTGGAAGCTAACCCTTTGTTCACAGAGCTTTCTTCAAACTTTGTCGTTGCCCGGACAACTCCTCCTCAGCACGGTTCCTACGAGGTTAGGGTTTGGGCAGAGAGAAGTGATTTAGAATGAAATGATCTAAACGTTTTTCATTTTATGAAGTTTGGTTTTGTGTGTGTTAAACCCGGCTATCTTTGTGCTAGCAGGCTATCTGCAGCAGATGTGCTCAGTTTTGTGTTCTGTGTTTGTGTGTTTTGAAAGTTAAGAAAAACTTGATTTAAAGGGGGATTTTAAACACAGAAGATTGATCATAACGCGCCGTCCGCACCTATGCATTTTAACCCTCTTATTAACGGTATTTTAAAGGTGTGTGTTCGATTGTGGTGCTAAGCTATAAGCTTCTTTTGTTAGCTTTAACTGCTAACAGCTAAGAACACGTGCTTGCCTGCTAAGGAATATTTACCCAGAAAGGTTGTTTGTTTTCAATCCAGTAAATAATATTTCCCTAAACATTATTTTGCTAGACTTGATAACTAAGTAACACACGTAAGCCCATTTATCCAGAAAGATTTGGCTCTTTTCCAAAATATTTCCCAAAATATTTTACCATTTCCTTGATATTTCTTTAAATATTATTTTAATAAATAAAGGCAGCTAATGAGACACCATTGAGAATTAGTCATCCAGAAAGTTGCTTTTATTCAGCAGATCATTCTTTAAAACATTGTTTTAATAAAATAATATTTTATCTGATCTTGCATTGTGAATGGTTGTCTAAACGTTTGCTGATTATTGCCTAAATTGGTTCCAAGACTAACTTAACTTCACTTCCAGATTCTTCAAGATAATCCTTGGTTCTC
>JAHUTJ010033763.1:0-24108 GCA_036250325.1 Characodon lateralis
GTGAAAATCCCAGTAGATCAGCAGTTTCTGAAATACTCAGACCAGCCCGTCTGGCACCAACAACCAGGCCACGTTCAAAGTCACTTAAATCACCTTTCTTTCCCATTCTGATGCTCGGTTTGAACTGCAGCAGATTGTCTTGACCATGTCTACCACCTAAATGCATTGAGTTGCTGCCATGTGATTGGCTGATTAGAAATTTGCGTTAACGAGCAGTTGGACAGGTGTACCTAATAAAGTGGCCGGTGAGTGTAGTATCCTCCTATAAGTGCCCTGCCGCTCCAGGTGAGTCAGTGCAGTGTAAAAAGGTGGAGAGATTGTGTCCTCTTCAGATCTGTTTTCCATGTACGCAAACTGGTGTTGGTCTAGTGTAACTGAGATGTAGCTTTTAATTTGAAACAGGACCCATTTTTCAAAGCACTTCATTACCGTTAGTGTGACTGCCACAGGACAAAAGTCATTCAGAAAGGTCGTGTTGGTTTTCTTTAGTACCAGCACCAGGGTGTACCTAATAAAGTGGCCGGTGAGTGTATAGACCAAGGGTGAAAAGGAAGGATTTAAAAGCACATGTCTCCTTAAAAGTTTATTAATTGTCTAGATTTAAATGTTTACAAAACTGTTATTTTATTTACTTATGTATTATTACTCATTTTATTATTGTTATATGATTCATATATATATTTGTTACAATTTTTATTATTATTATTATTAATTTTGATTATTCATTCTTTATGCTCATTTTTATGCATGTAGATAATAATGCCTTGGCTCTCGGTATCGTTTTGATTTGCTTTAGTTGTCCTTATGAGCCAATTTAAGCAGACTGGAACCCTCTGCTTTGGGAAAACAAAGGCTGTTCCAGGATCAGAGTGGCAGGTAAGGCATGACTCAAGGGCCAATGACCTGCCAGCCGACAAAGATGCTGTGAGATCACTACAAGGCAGTCACGGCAGTCAGATTGTCTCCGTTACACAGCGAGACGCTCCGCTGCCGCCATGAGCACAAACCGTTGGCAGCACTCTGGAGAGCAAAAACGCACAAATATTAACAGCCAAGAAACATCGAGTGAGATGGGATAAATTTAGAAGAAAGAATCTGAACCGAGCTGAAAATAAGAAGTCTTTGTTGGGAGAGTTTAACAAAGCTTCAAAGACATGTGGAATCTAGATGTCACATTTTGGTGTTTATTTTTTTCCTTTCAGGTGCTTAAAAAGTGTTTACTGATCAAAGCAGCCAGCTGATGGGAGACAGAAGAGAAGCTCGGGGGGCTCTGAGCTGCTCTGTAGCTACACTGATGCCAAGTCGTTGGTGGTTTGAAGGGGACACCTGAGACCGGCGTACCTGAACAATGCACCAAGGTGTAACCCTAAACTTAGACGTACCCACTGTTTATCCCCCACGCTCTCCTTGCCTTGTTCTTTCCCATCATTCTCCTCTCATACGGCTCCACAAGCTTGTTTTCTCTCCATAACCTGATCTATTCCACCCAGATATTCTATCAATCTTCTTACTCATTGGTTCCCTTGTCCTGTGCTTTCACCTTCTGGGCATCACTAACGCACAGTCAGAACATTATGGTTTGAACTGCATTTAATCCCATTTCCATCATTTAGGGGGAATTGGATTCCTACCTCACATATTCCTGCAATATTTTCACACATGCAACAGCTTAGAGGAATTGTCCTTTATACAGCAGCTGAAGACAGCAAGCAGTACTATGACTCAGTGACACAAAATGCACCCATGTCACCATGGAAAGGCAGCACTATGGTGCTGTTGCCTAGGCTGTGCTATCCAATACGAGTAGGGCTACAAATTTTTAGTGTTAAAGCTGTAAAGGGAGAAAGAAAACGAATAAAATGGAAAAATGTTAGGTTTAAGAGCAGCTACGCCTTCAGAGGCTTCACTTCCCTCTCCTGTCTCACTGTCTGAGAGACCTTTAGTCAGCATCTTTAACACTCCACCCATATTTGCACTCATGTCGCTCCAGCCGAAAAAGCACCCTGCAAGGCCTGCACATATTCCCAGAAACATGCACTTAGATTTTCATTGTGTATCATCTTTTTTTGGTGCACCAACAACTGTAACTGTGTCTTTAAACAGCAAGTAGCACAAAGCACCAAAAATAGCGCAACGAGTTGCAAAGCAGACCTGCACTATTTGAGGAGAATAGCAGAGAGGAGGACGCCGACGGAGAGCAGTAGGAGGTACAGAGAGCAAAAGAGAGATGACAGGGAAAAGATGGCAGAGGGAGACCAGTTCTCCAGGATTTAGGCCTCCCCGCTGTGGTTAAATTCAAGTTTCTCCTGCAGTGTCTGCAATCTGAACCCAAAAGCGAAAAAGCTTAACCTTTCCATATCTCATTTCTTGAAAGTCATTTCTTGTTTGCTTAAGACAATCTCCCACAAAGCAACTTGATGTACCAAAGCTGTAACTAAAAATCAAACACCTGTAAAGCAAATACAGGGGCTTTCAAAACTGTATATAACCTTAATAGAATGTCAGGGCTTTGTGATAGAAAATGACACCGTCATAAATTCACATTTAATGTGACATCTCTCCTCTACATATAAATTGATTTGTTAGAGGGAAAATATATAACATAAAAACTGCAATAACCTAGTTAAATAATGGTGCGCACTCTTAAACTAATACCTTGCTGAAGCAAATTTTGATTTCATTTCAGCCTTCAGTCTACTTTGATATGAGTCTTTCAGCCTCCCAAATCCTAACTAAGTAATATTTTCCCTCTCTAACCCTGCAAAGGTTCTCCATATTTATCAGAATGTGAGAAAATCTCTTGTTCAGAGCCCTCTTCTGGTGACCTGGCAGATTCTGTCAGATTTTGTTCTTACATTTTTCTCAGATTAATTCATTTTTTTGTTGATTTGAATGCATATTTGGCTCACTGTAATAGAAAAATAAAACCCCTCTTTAACGTCTTTTTTCTAACAGACACCTGAAGGTTTTGGTTCAAAACTGATTGGTATTTAGAACAAGATTTTATCCACTTTGACAAAAATGTTAGATTAATCTGAGGAAAACTAACCCAGTGATGCTGCCACGACCATTTTACACTGAGGTTATGGTGTATTTTTGGTGATGAGCTTTGCTAAATGTCCTTTTTGGAAGTTCGAGTCTGATATATTTAACCCTCATATTTTCCCACAAGGTTTTGAAAGAGTTTAGGCGTTTTCTTTGGAAGCAACAGGCCTCTAATTTCACCCTAATCCTTACAGACATACAGGAGAAAATTGTCATGTATAGAACTAAATCAGTGCTAAACAGAAATTCCTCCAGCTCATTTTGTGTAAATGTCAGGCTCTTGCCAACCCCCGTGGCCAGTTTCCAGTTTGTCGTTTTATCAGTTATGCACAAATATCCAGTTTAAGTATTGCTGCATTTTTGTACCCTGCTCCTGACTCATACCTTGACAGAAACATTAATTTGACCCTTTGTAACGTCTCTGCCCACTATGGGTTTTGCTAAAAGATGCACATGAGCAAATGTCAAGAAGATCCTCCATGAACAGCTGAACTTTTTTTTAAGTGAAACAGATTCACTATAAAGGCTCCCACAGAGTGGGACATACCTGTCTCTGTGGACATTCACACATACTCGAGGCAGACTCATTGACTGTATAGCGCTTTATCAAGTCCCCATAGACCCCAATGCGGTTTACACTACATTCAGTCATTCACCCATTCATTCACTGACAGTGGTGAGCTACATTGTAGCCACAGCTGGCTTGGGGTGCACTGACAGAAGTGAGGCTGCCATACACAGGCACCACCGAGCCCTCTGACCACCATCAGTAGGCAAGGCGGGTGAATTGTCTTGCCCAAGGACACAACGACTGAAACAGAGATAGTGGGGGCTCGAACCGGCAATCCACCGGCTACAAGACACCTGCCACCATCGCCACGGTTGCCCAACCCTACGGATGTATGCCGGACAAGTCCACACGAAGCTCAATTTTTAAGCGAGCGTCCAAACTGTTTTATATGTAACACCAAGCAGATAAGGATTGAGTTCACTGCGCTGCACTGACAGGTGTGCGGTGGGAGACTTAGTGGAGAAGAAACTAGCCTAGGCATCTGGCTAGCTCCTCATAGTTGCTACTATCCATTCAGAAGTCTTCGAAGTGTTTCTTGCTGTCTGCATGTCCTTCACCAGCGTATTGTATTCCCCTTCTTCATCCCTACGCTGGTTTAATGGCCTCATATACCACCTTCTTTTCTTTGTTTTGCTAAAACTACCAGGCAAATTAGCTCTTCCTCCTTGTCCAATGACACCATGGCAAAAAGTGTGGAAAATGTAGGAATTTGTCACAGGAAATGTATGAAATTGGCACGCTCGACTACAAAATCTCAAACGTCAGGTTCGTACCAAAGAAGATTGAAAGCTAAAATTGAATGAAAAGGTGCTTTAATAACATGTTATTATAAAGATATACAGATTTGCAGTTTAAGTTCAATTGTACATATATCACAATAAAGATATAAAAGTTCTGAAATTATATTTTATGGTCTCATTTTCTTAAAATCACAAAAATCACTAAGACCTTTTAATGGCCACTGTATGTGCACAACATAATGTAGGGTTATTGCTGTAAAACGTGAATAAAAACAGAATACATGATTTGTAAATCTTGATTAACTTACATGCAATTGGATATACTACAACAACAAATATTCCAAATATTGCCAATATTCACCATTTTTTAATTTGATGCTTGCAACACGTTCCAAATAAACTGCGACAGGGGCATGTTTGCCACTGTGTTACATCACCTTTCCTTTTAACATTCAATAAGCGGGGAACTGAGGACACTGATTGTTGAAGCTTTCTAGATGGAAATCTTTCCCATTCTTGCTTGATGTACAACTTCAGTTGCTCAATAGTCCAGGGTCTCCATTCTCATATTTTGCACTTCATAATACACCACACAGTCTCAATGGCAGACAGGTCTAGTACCTGCAGCCTTTAAGACACGCTGTTGTAACACTTGCAGAATGTGGCATGGCATTGTCTAGCTGAAATAAGCAAGGAGGTCCCTGAAAAAGACAATGCTTGGATGTCAGCAAATGTTGCTCCACAATGTGCAAGTTACCCATCCCATGGCCATAAACACACCCCCATACCATCACAGATGCTGCCTTTTGAACTTTGCGCTGACAACAATCTAGATAGTCTTTTTCCTCTTTGGCCTGGAGGACACGACGTCCATGATTTCCAAAGACAATTTAAAAGATGGTCTCGTCAGACCAGAGCACACTTTTCCACTCAGTCCATCTCAGATGAGCTCGGGCCCAGAGAACCCAGCGACGTTTCTGTGTGTTGTTTATCTATGGCTTTCACTTTGCATGGTAGAGTTTCAATGTACTCTTGTAGATGTAGGTTCCAACTGTGTTAACTGACAATAGTTTTCTGAAGTGTTCCTGAGCCCACGTGGTAATATCCGTAAGAGAATGGTGTCAGTTTTTAATCCAGTGCCTCCTGAGGGATCAAAGGTCTTTTGATGATATTATGGATTGTAGATGACGAAATCCCTAAATTCCTTGCAGTTAAGAAACATTCTTAAACTGCTGGACTATTTGCTCACACAGTTAAAGTGATGAACCTCGTCCCATCCTTGATTGTGAACAACTGAGGCTTTCAGGGATGCTCATTTTATACACAATCAAGACACTCACCTGTTTCTAATTAACCTGTTTACCTGTGGAATGTTCCAAACAGGTGTTTTTCTGAGCATTCATCTACATTCCCACTCTTCTGTTGACCTAGTTCTAGCTTTTTTAGAACATGTTGCAAGCATCAAATTCAAAATGAATGTCTTTGAGTGTATTCAATTGCATGTAGGTTGAACAGGAATTGGAAATATTGTATTCTGTTTTTATTTACGTTTTACACAACGTCCCAACTTCATTGGAATTAGGGTTTTAATTCTTAATAAATCTTCATACTTTAATAAGAAGTTAATAATACAAACTGCTCTCATTTCAAACTGTCTCCTGACAACAGCTTCATATTTGTTTACAGTAAAGACTCGAGAGTTGTGTCAGTGTACATTGCTCTCGGAGAGAAAGAGAACAAATATGTGCTTTATTGCTCCACTTCAACTCATAATGTAATATGTAGCAGAAGAGTCTTGCAAATAAAAGTGTATTTTCAACCCTCGGGATGCAGCAAGTACTAAAGGCAGACTGTCTCAGAATGTAGCAAAGATCATATCTGGAAGACATGACCCATTAATTTTATCCAATGTAAGGACAGTTTTCCATCATTAAAATAATTAAGGGGGAGCAAAATACTCTCAGTTCCATTCCTGATTACAAAAAAACAACCAAGTGAAACAGTTCTAACCAATCTTCCATTAGACAAACATGAGTGGTAAAACTACATGATAAAAACATCCCAAATGTAATAAGCCTTTTCAATACAACCAGACTATAAATATTATCATGTTTCTAGAGTCGTATTTCTAATCATTTCTAGACTCCATAAAGAACATTTATGACATTTTGATCATAAAATGAAAGCAACATCTCAAACTACTTAAATAAAGACAGCA
The DNA here is from genome assembly GCA_036250325.1 of Characodon lateralis. NCBI lineage: Eukaryota > Metazoa > Chordata > Actinopteri > Cyprinodontiformes > Goodeidae > Characodon > Characodon lateralis. Next base: position 6,575 of record JAHUTJ010033763.1, read on the forward strand.
AACCTCTTAAAATCCATTGGTTTTACTGTTGAACTCTGCTATCTCCATTTTCAATTTTTGTCAAAGGAAAAGAACATTTACAAAAGTTAGTTTGTATGTGATTTTTATATTGGAAGTATAAATGGTTACATCATGATATAGCATGATATAACACAATTTCTAACACAAATTTTTCCCCCAATAAAGATAAATAACACAGTTATTGCCCATCTATCTTGGTAAGTGTAACTTTGCAAAATGTGGACATGCTCTGAACCAAAATCAGCTGATACCCTTTATTGACTAGAAGGAAAACATCTTTCTAGCTCAAAAGCAACATAAATAATTAAACAATAAAAACCTACTGAAAGAACAATTACACCATAAAACGTTTGATGACAAATATTTTTTAACAGCGTTGTAGTTCTTGTTTAAGATATGGAATAATGGCAAGAATTGGATAAGAGAGTTGCAATCCTCAAACTACTTTGATTGTTCCAGTTAATATCTACACATCATTAGCAAATATGCTGTATAAATAGATAAAAAGTGACATCATTACTACAGAGTATAAGAAATGAAAAGTACTTACTATTGCTGGACTTGAGGTCTCTGTGGATGATTGGTACAAACGCCTGGTTGTGCAGGTAATCCATGCCTGTTGCAATCTGCACAGCCCAATTCACCAAAACTCTTGGGGGAACCTTCTTTCCAGCCAAAGCACGGTTCAAAGCTCCTTCTCTGGCATACTCCATCACCAAGCAAAGGTTTGGCTCCTTCAGGCAGACCCCACGGAGAGCAATAATGTTCGGGTGACGGAGCATCCAAAACAACCTGGCCTCCTGCCGCACACTCTCCGCTGTGACACTTATATCCTCATCTGGATCCTGCCTAGCAGCCTTTACAGCTACCTCCTCTCCACGCCAAACTCCTTTGTACACCTTCCCAAACCCGCCAGCTCCTATCACCTCCTCCAGGGTCAGTTCTGAGAAGTCAATCTCCAAGGGGGACTCGCTTACCCTAACTGCCACCAGTCCCCCAACCTTTAGCTGCTGGTAACTAGCAGCATCTCCTCTTGTGACATAGTTACTTGGAAAGATACCCACTTTGTCCTGGATTTTTCCTGTCCACCAACCCTCATCCCCAGACACTTTGGAGTCTTTGGAGAGAACCTCAAGCATGTCCCCACGTCGCAGGGTTAATTCCTCATCTGCTGTGGCCTCGTAATCAAACACTGCCGTCCAGTAAGGGTTGGGGTTTTTAGCTCCACATCGGCGATCAGGATGGGAATCTGGGGAGTCTGAAGATGAGACCGCAGAGGAGTTCCAGCTGGTTCCATTCTCCACTTGCAGGAACGGGGCAGGGGACATTGACGATGGAGGGGTCATGCTTGGGGGCATGGAGGAGGTAGTAGTAGTAGAAGAGGACAGGGGGCCAGGTGGGATGAGGCAAGGGGGAGGCGGTGAGCAGCAGCCCCCGCAGCTGTTGCAGGACTGGGGGGTTGCTGTGCTACTCGCTCTTCCGTATGGATTCATGGCAGCCTAACTGCTGTTTGACTCTTTGGGCAAGCCCTGTGTCAACTCAGGCACGAAATCCACACGAGGCCCATGGGCTGAGACGAGGTGGTCTCGACCAACGTGAGGGAGTCCGGATCAGGGGCTCTCCCTCATCTCGCTTGTGAATTTGTGACAAATTGTTGACTTGCAACACAAAGTGCAGGTAACGTGTATTTCCAAAAGGTAGGTTCACCCAGTAGCAATGTACATCAGGTCAAACAATGACAGTCAGCAGGGCAGATCCATGACAGCAATTCCTAGAAAACAGCTTGTTTATATGAACTGAGGAGTTTTTTGAGAGCTGACACAGATTCTCAGTGGACTGGAAAACAGCAGGTATTCTAAGCTATTCTAAAACAAAGATTGCCTTCAGTTTGATTTTGCATTAGAGGAGGCAAATAGCTACTGAATGTATGTGCATACCTCACAAGAATTCCTTTCTACGATTTAGGAAAGGTAATAAATAAAAATCTGAGCCTAATTATAACTTTTGGTCCATCCCTTTTGTTTTGTTAATTATAACCAATTAAAAATGAACCCTGAGAGCTCCGAGGCGGCTTTAACAGTCGTTGGGGCGACAATGAAGCCACAGCTGACTGTCAGATTAATTTCAGTACGGAAAACGAATTATTAGGCTGCCAATAACAGCCGCAGCCTGTGTATGAGCCGAGTGAAATCCTCTGTGCAGGGGGCTCACATTTTTTCTCATCCAGCCGATGCACCTCCCCCGCTTTCTGGGCCGCTTTCTCCTCTTCGTCGTGCGTGGAAATATCCGCCGATATATTTGCCCTACATCTCCACGAGCCGGTGCGGGGTAAATCCTATCCACGCATGGCCACTCGTTAGCCGGTTAAGCGTCCCTTAAAGAATTTCGATAAAGGGGCCTTGTCCATTTTAACACAGCTGAGGGGGGATGAGGGTGACGTGCCGACGGCTGAGTGGCAGCAGGTACTCAGTGACGGCTGCGGGGCAGTGAAATGGCACCATGTTCAGCATCCAGCGCAGTCTGAGCGCAACAAACCCGCCTGCGTGCGTGCGCAGCGGCCTGCTTCAACCGCCTCTGCTGCTGCGGAGATACATTAGGTCTGCTGCAACACAAATTCCTGTTTGCTGGAGACAGATAAATACGAGCATTTATCATTATCGTGTTGCTTACAGGATGGAGGGGTTTAAATGTCTTCTTTAGTAGAGATGGAGCCTGTCACACGGCTCAGTAGCTCAGTAGGTGGGAAATGTCAGCAAAGATTTGCATGAAGATGGCTGAGATCCGAGTCCACTGTAGCCATGTTATTTTCTAAATAATAATAACAATAATCATCTAATACGTGTAATCCGTCTTCCGCCTCTGACTTCTTTATTTCACCCTGACGTTCAATGAAACCTAACCTGGACACTGAAAGCAGCAACATCCACAGTCGCAGGAGCGTCTTCATTAGAATCCGAAACTCCAATTAAAAGCCAGATGAAATTAAAACGGCGTTTGTCCCTGCCGTTCAGTGGGTGTTATTCCGAAGCGTTTCATTGTATCCAAACGGGCTTTATCCTCAAAATAAGGCGGAGACTCTACTATTCCGCTCCCGAGCTCGGAGCTGTCAGTCCAGCGACCTGCATCCAAACACACCGGGCTGTGGGGTACACGGGAGCGAGCGCCTCCGCCATTGTTGATCTTCAAGTCATCCGGATGGTTACAGCAGGCATTTTCAGCTCTGTCCCTTCCGTCTCCATCTGTGTGCAAGTTTGCAGCTCACCTCAGCCTGCGCGAAGGGCGGTCCTGCAAGAATAATACGAAACAGTTCTAGTGCACTGTGGGTAATGTAGTTAAGAAGGTCTCTCTTCCTGACCTACATCATTTTGGCAGCTGATATAACAGCATAATTAGTCAAATAAAGCTTGTAAAAACAAGGGATTAGTAACATTGAAGATATGTTATTTATTCAGCACTATAACAGTTAATATATCCTTTTTTATTACAAAATAAATACCACATTAAAGTGCGCTGACATACAAAAAAAAAAATGAAATACAATCATAAAGCTTGACTGCCCGAGCATTTTGTGGGGTATATATCAGGGTTTATTTTACAATTATATTACTTATGTGAAATTAACGATACATACTTGACCTAATTTGCAAACCTAATCAGTTCAGTTATGGGATGTTGTAGTTTAACTAACTGAATCCCGCATTTCTATATCATTTTAAAATACATAATCATACGACATCAAAGTAATTTTTAAATCTAAAGAATCTGGCAAAATACTAGTACTCACACGTATAGACACTGCCCTCTGGTGTGTTTTTACTGAAACAGCCATCCATCCGTCCATTTTCTATACCCGCTCGGGGTACACCGTTGACAGGTCTCCAGTCCATCGCAGAGAAGCACAAAGGACAAACAACCATCCACACACCTATTCATACCTAAGGGCAACTTAAAGAGACCAATTAACCTAACAGTCATGTTTTTGGACCGAGGGAGGAAGCTGAAACACGAGAAATTCAATTCTGTGAAATTCTAGTTTTTAATACGCAGCATGCTTAAAATGCAGGCGTGTCTTAGTAAATTAGAATTTCATGGAAAGATATCAATTTCAGTAATTGAATTCAACATGTGAGACATGTTTTTACCATGGATTCATTACACAAAGAGAGAGATATTTCAAGAGGTTTTTTGTTCATTTAGATGATCACGGCTTAAAACTCTTAAAATGAAATTACACATGAAAGTGCAAAATTACACAAGGCCAAATAAGATTTTAAATCAAGACATGTTATCTATGACCATGTGACGTGATGGCCTACTTTACACAATTGTGGTAACAGCAGTCACTGACATCCTCCACAAGGAGGGTAAGATAAAAAAAGGTAATTGCTTCCTGCTCACAAGGTGCCTTATCCAAGCATAGTGATAGAAAGTTGAATGGAAGGACAGAATGTGGTTAAAAAAAGGTGGACAAACAGCAGTGACAAACAGTCTTGAGAGAAATGTAAAGCAAAGACTATTAAATTGTTTGGGGGAGATTCACAAGGTGTGGACTGCAGCTGGAGTCAGTGCTTCGAGATCCCCCATACAGAGCATTCCAGGGCATGGGTTACAGGTGTCAAATGTATTGTGTTAAACCACTCCTAAAGAAGAAATCTTATTTAGACTAAGGAGAATAGGGAGTGGTCCAAAGCCTTTTTTTACTTTAAGAAAAGTAAAGTTTGCATTTCATTTAGAAATCAAGGTACAAGGGACTGGCAGAAGAGTGGAGAGGCACAGAATCAGTGCTGCTTGAAGTCCAGTGTGATGTTTCCACGGTGATGGTGCGAGTAGTTTGTCCACTGTGTTTTATCAAGTCCATATTCAGGATAGTCGACAGCCTCAAGACTTTAGAACTCTTCTTGCTTCCTTCTGCTGACAAGCTTTATGGAGATGTTGATTTTATTTTCCCAGACACTGCCAAAAGCATCAGTACATGCTTTAATAACCAATCACTGTGCCTGATTGGCAGCAAATTCTCCTGACCTAAATCCAATAGAGAGGGTTTTGTTCAGAGAAAGATCAGAGGCACCAGACCCCACAATGCAAAGAAGCTGAAGATGGCTGTTAAATACCCTATAATGACAAGAAAGGGATTTTTCAGTTATATTTACATGTGGCTTAGATTTTGTAAATTTCAGGTAAGCAATTAAACAAGGTGGTTTTACATAGAAAAGTAAGTTTTTAATTTTTTTAATTTTAGACTGTCATTTGAAGTAGAAATGTTGGCACCTTAGATAATGCCTATAATCAAGCATTTGATGCATTTGAAAATCAGTGAGTTTTTCAAGTATTTTAGTCTTTTTTGATTGTATTTCAACAGCAAACGTAATGTAAAAACCAAATGGCAGATATCTAGGTGTTTATCAGGGTATTAAGGTGTGCCATTCAATATATATTTTTTTTTTTTACTTTTGTTTGCTACAGAAAACGATCAACCTTTCTTTTATTTATACCATATTTCTTTGGGGTACAATTTTGAATGGAGAGAGAAGATCATCAGAGGTGACATTTCGTCCATGCAGGACTTGTAAAGACCTAGGGTCAGGAAAAGTGCAGGTAACATCTCTATAGACCCAACACATCCTGGATACAAACTATTTAGACTTTTGTCTTCAAGATGGCGCTACAGAGCACTATTTGCAAAAAACAGCCGCCAGCCATTTATTTACTTAGGCTGCCTCTCTAATAAACACTTAACAGTAAGAGTGGCCAGATTGACACCATGCATACTTGCGCAATTCAACCATGTTTTTTCTTCCTTTGTAAAAACACTGTATTCATATATAATGCCATAAAACGTCTATTTTTTATTTTCCTTTTTTAAATATCTATATTTAAAATGTCTTCATTGACAGCAAAGTGAAATGTAAGTAAAATTCCTTGTTTGCATGCACAAACTTGTCGATTAATAAATCTCATTCTGTACTGATTCTGATTTCAATAGAAAGCAAGCTCTCTTTAAAAAGTTAAACAAATACATGCAGACTTTAAATCCAAGTGCAAAAATCCCCCAGAAATGAATGTAAAATGAGTATTTAAAAATATGAATAACAATAGATCAATTTAAATCACTAAACTTTGTCAGTGTCAGCCAGCAATAAAAATGTAAAGACTAATCTGATAGTATTCTATCAGTTATTGGACAAATAATGGTTACTAACCACAAGGTGGTGCTATTTACCAATTTGTGGACTGGGAGGGATTAGAATTCAATTCAATCTGTTGATGTAGCATCAGTTACAATTTAAATCCAATTTATGTTTAGTTAAATCCAATTATATACCTGTAATAGTTAGCCATGCTCTCCAATGCAAATATCCATTGTTCAATATCCCTTTTCAAGATGAATATGGTCACAATCTCCATTTAAGAAACCTCAACATATCCCTCTTTCCCAGACAAATATTAGTGTAGTGTAGCCTTTCAGTTCTGGTTATATAAGAGTAAATTTACTCTACCTACAATTATCTTTGTGAAATGTAATGTGATATAAAAAAAATTAAATTTTAGATTGCTACAATTGCATTTTGGTAGTCAAAAGTTTCCTTCTGCTGACAAGATATCTACAACTACAACTACTGTAAAAACTACAATATAATTATATGAAATCACATTGAGGAAATCCATTTATGAAGTCCACAGTGTTTATTCTTGATAGGTAGAATAATATACTTCTGTTTGCAGAAAACCCATACAATGAGTATAAGAAAAATCTGTCTTCAGAAAATAATGCTTGATCTGCAAGGTAGATTATTGATTTGAATGAAACACTTCAGGTCCTGTTCATAACTTTTATGGACAGGATTTCTAGACGCAGCCAAGGGTCGGAGGGGGTCTAGTGTGGGGACCAGTGGATTTTGTCTCTTCTTTTTGCAGATGACATGGTCCTGCTGGCCTCCTGTAGCCAAGACCTACAGCACGCACTGGGGTGGTTCGCACCCAGGTGTGAAGTGGCTGGGATGAAGAACAGCTCCTCCAAGTCTGAGGCCATGGTTCTTGACCAGAAAAGGGTGGCTTGTCCTCTTCAGGTTGGAGGGGAGTTCCTGCCTCAAGTGGAGGAGTTCAAGTATCTCGGGGTCTTGTTCACAAATGAAGGGAGAATGGAGTGGGAGATCGACAGACAGATCGGTACAGCTGCCACAGTAATGGGGAGACTGTGCTGGTCTGTTGTGGTGAAGAAAGTTCTGAGCCATAAAGCAAAGCTCTCGTTTACTGGTCGGTCTACGTTCCTACCCTAACCTATCGCCATGAACTTTGGATCATAACTGAAAGAACGAGATCCCGGATAAAAGCAGCTGAAATGAGCTTCCTCCATAGGGTGACCGGGCACTCCCTTAGAGATAGGGTGAGGAGCTCCGCCATCCGGGAGAACCTTGGAGTAGAGCCGCTGCTCCTCCACATCGAGAGGAGCCAGTTGAGGTGGCTCAGACATCTATACTGGAGGCCTCCTGGACGTCTTCCTCTGGAGGCGTTCCAGGCACGTCCCACTGGGAGGAGGCCCAGGGGACGGCTCAGGACACGCTGGAGGAACTATGTCTCTTGGCTGGCCTGGGAACACCCTGAGGTGTCTGGGGAGAGGGACGTCTGGGTGTCTCTACTGAGTCTGCTGCCCCCACGACCCGGTCCCAGATGAAGCGGAAGGTGATGAGTACGAATACTTCTGGTTATTTTAAATGTAATTTTTTTTTTGTACGAAGAATTGAACTATGCACTTTTTTTGAAAATTTGTTTTAGTTGTGGGAATATTATTTTAAGAGTGGCGAATCATGTCTCTCATAGTTGGGAACTAATTTGGAACATCCTGGTTCAAAGAGACAGCAGAAAAACAGCAAAAATGTATCTGGTTCACTCATTATAGATGCTCAGTTGAAATAGAACCCACTTTGACCATTTGGATGAATCGATCAATAATGTATTTATTTTAATTTCTTTTTTTTTAAGTTGACTAGATGTTCACTGACCTTTTTCCATTTCTGCTTCCATTCGGGGCCTTTTCTGTATACATTAAAGGCCTTTGCTGCTGTATTTTAAAAAAAAGGTTCATTTAAAGCTCTCACAAGAAAGAATAAAACAATAAACAGAAGAAATATAATTACTTCTAACTTAAAATGTAAATGGCAATGTAAGGTTAGTGCATATGTCAGAACGTGCTGCCTTACTTGGTTACAGTCACCATAGCAGCAGTGGTGTGCTGCCCCCTTTAGGTACTATCAATGTGTTGCAGCAAATGTGTCTGCGCAAGCGCAGTGGGAGTGCGGGCGCAGTTTGTGCCGTGGTTTCGGTTGAGCATTCCTGGCAACGTCTCGCTCGGAGAACAGGCTGGAGACTGACGGTGAACCAACGGCTGTTTCCTCCAACGTCTGGGGAGTTATTATTAACGGACTAACAGAAACACCGGAGCGGGTTTTAGGTAAGGTTTTCATTAAATCCGTGGCTTTCTTTGGCTTGTTTTAGCTGAACTGCGGCAAATATTCTGAGGAGCTGAAAAGTGACGAGAGAACTGAACGTTAGCGAGCAGGGCAAACACCGAGCGGCAGCTGAACCAAACAACTTCAGTCAGTCTCTCTACTACCTCTCAGCCGTTTGTCCCTCAGTCCAACCTGGAGGCTCTTAGCCCCGCTCCGAGCTCCACTCAGACCTGTGAGTTAACGGAGAGCTTCAAAAACCACCGCTGCCCGCGGTAATTTATTTTACTACAAAATACTCTACAACCTCTCTGATCATTCATGATCCAGTGCGCATGCTCTTTGGGTTCTATAGAATTCGGTTTTGTAGTTTTTCCGAGGATGAATTAATCACAGTTGCGAGGGCCAGGGGAAAATGGTAAAAACTACAAGTTCCAGACAATGGAGCTTTGTTTGGGAACGGGGGTAGGCTCCTAAGTTAGCCTGGAAACGAGCTTTCAATTTCGGGTAGTTGTGCCGCAATGGGAAGCTGTGGTGGCTGTATACTCGCTTCGCTGCGAGGAGCGTGACAAATGTTTGGGCTGCGGGGTTAAACGGTTGTTTGCGGCTGTGGTTTGTCATGAGAGGGCGTGCAACACGTTTTAATTGTTGTAGTAAAAGCAGGACTGGAGGAGCTCCTGTGCGTGTGTGGACATGCACCGTTGGTTCACCTGTCGGGTTTGGATTTGCAAACGCATTGTTGCACAGGTGTGTGTGTGTGTGTGTGTGTTTACACCGAGCGAACAAGGGGAGACTATGCCTCTACGTGTCTTTTCTATTGAAATCCCATGTGTTGCTGCTGTATTCTCCTCAGGAAATGGCACCTTGACCATTAGTATGATGATGGATTCCTAGGAGCAGCAGAGCATTGCTGCACTGCACATAATCTTGGCACCATTTATTCTGTTTACCTTCCATCTGGAACTAATAAAATGATGATTATCAAGAAATAAGTGACTATGATGTTCAAGTTTCACAACATGGTTTTATTAATGATTAAATCTGTGAGTATGCTGTAGGTATAACCAAGCTTTCAAGTCCACTGTAAGTGGAATTCAGGTGGTTCTGCACATTGTAAATCCAGTTTCTTTAGAACTCTGGTTTTTGGATGTATGTTAGCATAATATTTAAAAGTTATATGACTAAACAAACACAATCTTGCTCTGTTTCATCTGAAAGAGCAAGAAAATAATTTTCTATTTACACCAAGCTCATGTGTGCAGGTTAAAAATTACAGCATTTTAAAAGCTACAATTCTAGGGTATTTCAGTTTGTATTGAAAGCCTGAAAACGTCTGACTCAAAATCGCACAAAATGTTTATTTAAAAAAATATTTTAGCTCTTGCTGTAAAACATTTACCAAGCAGCATTGATCAATGTTCTACCTTTTTGGTTCTTAGAATAAATGTCAATGAATTAATTTGTAATACAGCTGTCATCCAGCCAAATGATTTGGTTTTTTTTTTTGTTTTAGAATATATTTTCACCATTGAAACCAGTGTTAACTTCAGTGTTAAATCTTTAAATTGAAAATTTACAGTTAGATCAAATAGCCATTATTAGAGCTGTACGATGTTAGAAACGCGATGTTAAATATTGGATATTGTGTTGAGTGATACTGTGATATTGATACTTTCTGATATATTATGCCAGTCTATTCTGACCCTGTGTAATTTTGTTAATGTGCACACTGTCATTGCGTTGATTTTTTTCTAAGATACTGTAAAGCCTTTGGCTACTAACTTTTTTTTCTGTCTACCTTTATAACTCTCTAGTTGTTTGACAACGCAGTGTGCCTCAAACTGACTGCTGGAAAACTGTTGTGAAGCATAGTATTAGTCATTGCACTAGCGTGTCCGTGCAAGCTTTCTTTGATCGCTAAAAACATCAGGAGTTTGTGGTAAACATCTTCCAAAACTCCTGGTGCTGTGAAAATAGATCTACTTAGAACCTTCAACATCGGTTATAGATTTTAAAGATATTGTGCCAATGTGGTAGTCTTTTTCATAATGCATTGTTCAGTATTCTGCCTGTCATTTTGAAATAGTTTTTATCTTTTTAAAGCCAGTTCATCACAGGGCAACACAAGGAAACACAAACAGGACAAAACATGCACGCAAACACACACATACCTTAGGGGAAGTAACCAATTAACATAAATGTCATGTTTTTGGGTAGTGAGTATCTGGAGACAACCCTGGTATGCACGGGGAGAACATGCAGACTTCATACAGAAAGAGCCCAGTCTGGGGTTTGAACCTGGGACCTTCCTGCTATAAGGCAACAGCGCTAACCACTGCATCACTCTAGTGAAATAAAAGATTAAACTGGTCTGTGTGAAACTGAAACAAGAGTTAGAAATAATCTACAGATCTTAAAATTCACATTTTCTTTAACACAAAATTTAGATTTTTCTATTTTTTTAAGTCAGTTTATATTGTTTCGCTGCTACGTCATTGTTGTACATTTTAGTAAAACCACATTCACGCATATAAACCTCACTTTTCTTCACTTGAAAGTAATGTAACATCTTCCCCTTTGTAATTCCTGTTTGATCCTGATTCTTTTTTTTTTTTTTTTTTTTTTTGCTTACAATGTTGTCACATTATCTATTTTCATAACTTTGACCTGATGTCACAGAGTATGGTAAAGCACCTCTAGCCTTCAGCTTGTAGTTGTCTCCACTGGGTGCCAGATAACAGTTGCTTATGGTCTGGAATCAGTCTGAACATCTCATATTTTCTGCTACTTAGTTTGGTGTTTCATTGCAAGCAGCTGCAGGAACAAAGAACGCTGTCTTCAAAGGTAGCTGGATGTGGGCCACCTGAGTGATTTTTGCCTGTAAACATTGCTTTGAATCACCAGGTCATATCTTTGCATGAATGACTCAAGTTGTTTCCTCTCGTTCTTTGTTCTTGAAAATAATTTTTTTTTAAACTTACCGACTAGCACTGATGACCATCTTTTTAGGAAAACTGTGAAAATTGACCACCTGTGTCCCTTGTAATGATTTTATTAAGGCAACAAAAACTACTTTTGGCCCCCCTGAGTTGTTGATTCCCAGCTGTGACACCTTAGCACCCCTTCTGCTGCTTGTTATATCATCTCTTGCCAGGTTTCCAGATAACCCTTTAACACATCCGTTAGTTAAATAAAGGTTGTTAAAAAGAAGGTGTGTGCTTTCAGAATGCAGTGGGACAAACATACTGTTGTGATTATGAATCTGAGAATATTATTTAATATTAATATTTTAATATTTTATCTAATAATATTTTGGTCTGTTAAGGGTTGTCCTGTGAATACCAGCCCAGTAAGGCGGTGGTATTAGGACAAAATCAAAAGGGTGAGCCAAGCTCTGACATTATTGAACAACAAAACTCTGCACACACATGGAATGAATTCACACAATTTCTTAAAATACAAGAATTTATTAACAAAAATAAGTCAACTCAAAGTCAAACATATTTCAATCAACAAACTCTTTACTATGCTAAAACAANCTCTGCACACACATGGAATGAATTCACACAATTTCTTAAAATACAAGAATTTATTAACAAAAATAAGTCAACTCAAAGTCAAACATATTTCAATCAACAAACTTTTTACTATGCTAAAACAATCCAAGTAAACAACTAAGAAGAATTAAAGAATAATGAAGACTAATGGGCTATGTACAATATAAACAAGTTGATTAAAGATGATTGAAAACCATGACCGAAAGAGTGATGCAACATTACCATGAAATGTTTATGTTTGAGAACCAAGGATTATCTTGAAGAATCTGGAAATGAAGTTAAGTTAGTCTTGGAACCAACTTAAGCAATAATAAGTACACCTTTAGACAACCATACACAATGCAAGATCAGATAAAATATTATTTTAATAAAATAATGTTTTAAAGAATGATCTGCTGAATAAAACCAACCTTCTGGATGACTAATTCTCAACGGTGTCTCATTAGCTGCCTTTATTTATTGAAATCATATTTAAAGACATATTATTAAGGAAATGGTAAAACATTTAAGGACGTATTTTGGAAAAGAGCCAAATCTTTCTGGAGAAATGGGGCTTAATGGTGTTTACTTAGTTATCAGATTTAGTAAAATAATGTTTAGGGAAATATTATTTACTAGCTTGAAAACTAACAACCTTTCTGTTAAATGTTCCTTAGCAGGCAAGCACGTGTTCTTAGCTTGTTAGCAGTGAAAGCTAACAAAAGAAGCTGATAGCTTAGCACCAGAATCAAACATATACCTTTAAAATACCGATAATGAAAGGGTTAAAATGCATGAGCGCAGACGGCGCTTTATGGCCGATCTTCTGTGTTTAAAATCACCTTTTAAATAAAGTTTGTCTTAACTTTAAAAACACACAAACACAGAACACAAAGCTGAGCACATGTGCTGCAGATAGCCTGCTAGCACTAAAATAGCTGAGTTTCATACAAACAAAACCAAACTTCATAAAATGAAAAACGTTAAGATCATAAATATTTCTCTATTACTCTGCCCAAACCTAACCTCTGAACTATGCTGAGGAAAAGCTGTCCGGGCAACGACGAATTTTGAAGAAAGCTCTGTGAACAAAGGGTTAGTTTCCAGCTAACCTCCGGAGCAGTGGCTGGGCGGCCCGTTCTGTCCGCTGACCACACTGCAGGTTACCGTATCCACGGGATGCGGTACCTGTTGTCGTCCTTTCAGACCGGGAAAAACCACTCCACTCTTTGTAGAGACAGCGTCTCTACTGGGGACTTCTCTGGAACACAGTTTGCTTCTGCAGGCCTCAGGGAGAAAGTCAAGCCAGGCTTATACCTTAATTACCCCTTTTTATGAATGAATACCGGATTCTTTCAACAGTAATTCATCAGTACTTAAACTTGTGCATATGATCGCGTGATCTTATGACACCCTTGGATCCAGTTTGAAGAGTTTATGTCTTTTTGGCAGCATAGAGTTTGGACAGTGTCGTCACAGGAAGTCCGCAGTTACCCCGTTTCCTGGCTGTGCCGGAAGTGGGTTAATGCAATTTATTTTGAAAGTTCCAGGAAAGTCTGTACTGGCCTTTCACATTGTAACCATGGCTGTCGTCCCAACAATCTGTTTTTAACTTTTTCACAATTTTTAATATTTCAAGCAACAAACTGTTCATTTTAGTGGGACTTAATGTGGCCAACACAAAGCATTCAAGTTTTTTGTGAAGTGGAAGGACAATGATACATTTTCAAAGATTTTTGGAAGGTGCATTTGTTTTTAGCCCCCTCTTGCCCAAATAAAATCCAATGCCACTAACTGCCATCAAACATTACCTAATTAGTCCACCGATGTGTAATTTAATCTCAGTACAAAGCCTCACAGGCTTGGTAGAGAACATCAATGAACAAACTCAATCATGTAGTAACAAAGAAGCACAACAGACAGGTCAGGGAGAAAATTGTGGAGACGTTTAAAGCAGATAGTTGCGGATAGATGGTTGTAAAACAATACCTTAAGCTTTGAACATTTCCTAAAGCACTGTGTAACTTCAAAACCAGGAATTAGGAAATTGCTGTCCAAATAAAACGGCTGGACAAGGAGAGCATTAATCAGGGGAGCAACTCTGGAAGATCTTTGTGCTTTCCATAAATCTGACCTTGATGATGGAGTGGCAAAAATAAAGCCATTGTTGAAATAAGTCCTGGACATCACCTTGAACACACCATCTCCACAGTGAAAATTCAAACCTTATGAATTTAGGTTTGTGGTTTTAACATGACAAAAGGTAGGAAAATTCAAGGGGTATGAACACTTGCAAGGCACCGTACGTTCTGGGAAGAAGAATCAACTGAAGAAGAATTCAGTTTATCTTCCCCTTTTATTGGGGAATTTTAAGGAACTATCTAAGAGAGAACACAGCATGAAAATTACTATTAGAAAGATGATGCACATGTATAGGAAATGAACAAGATGCCTAAAAATCTAGAGTGAATGACATTAAAGGGATAGTTTGGATTTTTCCTTTTATAGTGGGGTTTTGTGACATGCTTATCTTTTTTTAGTACCTTTCCTATAGAGGGCAAGATGTCAGCCATATCAAGCACATTAAACTTAAAGTGTTATACTGAATGATTGTAATATCTGATGACACTCACTGCTGCCCCAATTCAAAGTTATTAAAGACACACTGGAGCTTAAGTTTTTCCGAGAAAAATAAGTGTTTTTTGATAGAAAGATATGCAAAACTCTCTGAAACATGAATTTGAAAACGAATAACCACAAAAAACTTATCAAACCTATTCAACCTACCAAATAGGAAGATGTTAGGATTAGAATGCCTAAACTGTACATTAGAAGTTAGGTAAACATGAATTCAATAACGTTTGGTTATCAGATCATCTTTTTAAAAAATGTTGAAATTTTGACAACAGTTCTCTCTGATTAAATGTTAACTGTTTGTTGTGAAATCACCTCAAACATCTTCCAGTCTTAATGTATCCAACTATTGCTCGTCGCTGCACATTCCACACTTACCAAAGGCGATATCTGAAGCACTTTTTCGCCATCTAGTGGTCAAAGGTTTGCTGATTTCTTGCTTACTAAATACCTACATAAAATTTATTTATATTCAAATGAATAATAACTTAATACTGCATCTACCTCATAGACAAAACACAAATAATTTATTTCTTTACATAATTGTAAATAATTCAGGCATTAAGGGGTTAGATTTTGTGTCACTCTTTCACACTCTGTACCTCATGGAAATGTCTCAGGTGCTTTAATAATCTGGCACAGAGTTTTGGGGCTAATGATAGCCATCTGCCCAGCTGTTCATGTACATACATCACCGTGTGATGGGTTATATTAGGTGTGGCACTTTGGTGATTGGTTGAGCACGGCTGAGCAAGGTGAGCAGGTGTTTGTGTCCAATGCTCTGACAGAGGCATCACTCATGTTGTCCTTCACCCGTCCTTTGTTTTGCATGTGTGTGTTTCAGCATATTCAGCCCAGATGGGTCTGATAGAGACGACACGAGGGCTTCTCCCAGGGGCAGGTAAGTCCACCAGAGGTCACAGAAATGACCCTGAAATGCTCTGATCGTTTTAGTCGAGAGACAAAAGAGCTGTGTGAAGTTCACCTTGATGGGGTTTGTCCTACAGGGGGCAGTCAGCGGCTGCCGCGCATGGTAGGCATCACTCTGGCCAAGGAGCTCATATTCACAGGTGGTGAGACAAAAATGTAGACCTTTTGCAGAGTCTAAGAGGTTCTGGTGGACAACACAATGTTTTGTCTATGTGTTTTCAGGTAGGCGTGTGGGAGGGCAGACTGCTCTAGAGATGGGGCTTGTAAACAAAGCTGTGGAGCAGAACCAGACTGGAGATGCTGCTTATAAAGCGGCTTTGACACTGGCCAGAGAGATATTGCCCCAGGTTAGAACATAATTCATTTGTTTTCGAAGTGTAATTATAAACAGAGACCAGACTTATGAAAGACTGCTATGAATTAAGCCTATGGAGGAATTTACCGTGAACTAAATTAAGATGAATCGAATGGGTTATTAATAGAGATTAATCAGATTTTTGATTCAATTTCCAGTTCTGGTAAAGCTTTGGCTTCCTGATAACAGGTTTAGCTGATAATAATTTTACAATTTTTGAACTGATCTGAGCTCATGCCTTGTGTGAGGGACAGCAGTGACTGCAAAACAGGGTTTTACTGATATGTAAAAAAACGATTATGAAGTTGAAATTTTTTTACTTTGTTAAACCTTTTTTATTAGCGATTAGCTTGGGTAGCGTTACTGAACCATCGGCCTCTGTCTGCATTCCTTAGAAAGTGTCGCTTCTGAGCCTTAAATCTGATTTCCAAAAGGTTGCCAACATTGCCAAATCTAGAATACTTCATCACAAGCAGGGACTTTTCGATACTTCTTCTGCCTTCCTGTTATCTACTGAAAGTCTCACTCTCTCTTGCTCTCTAGCAGCCCAAATGAATCACAGACATGTCTCCACATGTCATAGAAAATACATTTCCGTTTTAAATCACTTCTTATGTGTTTGTGTTTCATCTGACTTAATTTTTATACACCTCAATGATACTGATAATAACACTCTGAGTCTTCCTCACCCATTAACAGCTTCAACATGAAAGATTGTTGTTGTTAGCACAACCTGGTAGCACTTATGTATGGTGTGTTCACGGATCAGAAATTGATTTTGGGAGTTCATACATATCAGCAGGTACAAATTGATGCTAGTCGGTTAAAACCATCCTCTGGCAAACGACGTCATGGTATTCCCAAAAAGATGCACATTTACTTCATAATGTTGAAAGGCCTAAGTATTGTTTATGTTCATGAAAATCTAACAATATTAAAACACCTAACCTGATGTGGGCCTATGAGCTTTATATAAAAAAAAAACATTTTTTGCAAAACATGCATTCATAAAAAAAAAAAATAATAATCTTTTGGGCCCCCCAAAAACACCGGGCCCTGGGCTAATGAGTCTGTAAGCCCTTTCTAACGTCTGCCCCATGACATCACTATTTCTAGTGCCTTAGTTTTTCTGCCTGTTCAATACAGTTTTATGGTAGCTAACCACAATATTAAAGGCATCTCTTTTTGAAAATATATATTTTCAAATGACAAGGTTTCTCGGGCTAAATAAAGAACTTAGTTCCACCAGTGAGTTTTTGATCTCTTTTTGGGTCAACATCAAACCACATGACTACATGGGCTTCTGAATAATGTCAATACCAAACCATCTGTCTCCTCTTTTTCTTCATCTCAACATTAACAAACAAATCCTACATTACATCCACTACAACATAAACAAATACATCATCTGCAAAAAGCAGATTCAGTTCCTAAATTTCCAAATAGGACACTGTTAAATTACAGGGGTTGGACAATGAAACTGAAACTAAGAGTAGAGTGTGAAGGTTCAATTAGCAGGGTAAGAGCACAGTTTTGCTCAAAATATTGAAATGCACACAACATTATGGGTGACATACCAGAGTTCAAAAGAGGACAAATTGTTGGTGCACGTCT
>JAHUTJ010033764.1:0-24100 GCA_036250325.1 Characodon lateralis
TATATATATATATATTTGTGTCTATATATATATATTTGTGTGTGTATATATATATATATGTGTGTTTATATATATATATATATATATATATATATATATGTGTATATATATATATATATGTGTGTGTATATATATATATATATGTGTGTGTATATATATGTATATATATATGTATGTATATATATGTGTGTATATATATATGTGTGTATATATATATGTATGTGTTGCAGCAATTGTCATTGGAGCACTTATTTTCTGTAGTGATATAGTGACACCTCATGTTGGACACAGGTGCTGCACATTGCTTTCTTGATCCTGTATCCAGAATCACATAAACCCCTAATATTACCTCCCTGTAAATATATAAATGTGTAAATATATAAATCTTTTTTGCAACAAGCATGAGAGATAATAAGATAGTTGTATTTAATTGTTTGTAACAGATGGACAGTTTTTTTTCTGTTTTTCTACAGTCCAGTGTGCAGATTGTACTAAACTGGGATTACATTTAACACCATCACCATATATCCTCCACTTCTTACTTAACTTATAGAGTGTTTCGGGCACCTTTATTGCATGAAATTGTCTCATCCATCCTGTTTGACGTAAACCCAGCCGGCCTCTTTGATTGGCTACAGTGGCAACGCATCAGTGGGTGAAAGATACGACTGAAGCTGATTTTTAGAAACCTCACTGAAAGCCGTGCCGCGCAGTGTGGCGAATCTTGCCGGTCCATTATCCGTGACTAAGGATGCTGTATATAAACAATATATATTTATATAAATGAAGGATCCCTGCAGCTGAGTTTAGAAAAACACTTCAAAAGGAGGCCAGAGACAAAGGATGATGTTAGTGGGATAAAAGGATGAGGGGGTGAGGGAAGGATGTGGTGATGTTTTTCCTCTTTGTGTGTGTGTGTGTGTGTATGTAGTGGGGTGGGGGTGGGGGGGTATACATCACAAGAGTTAGCATGTGACTGAGGGGAAAAAGAGAGCGAGAGGAAGACAGACAATTTTAGAGGATTTATGTTTTTTATGTATCAAAATCTCTTTTATGACCTCTGAGAGAAGAGAACAGCAACATTCACGAATCAGCTACAAATAACCCTGTTAAAGAAAATTGACTTTTAACCAAAAAACTGAATCAGACCAGCCTTCAGTTCCTGCGCGTGTAAGGGCTAACAATTGTCTCCTTCATTTTTCTCCCGCTCTCTTCCTCCATATGGTCCTGACATGTTTTTCGTCCAGCTCGTAATCATGTCTGGCACAGTGCTGTTGGCCTACTACATGGAGTGCACGGACCTGTTCAGTGTGCACATGCAGGGCTTCTTCTGTAACGATGCCGAGCTGATGAAGCCGTACCCCGGCACGGAGGAGTCCAGTTTCGTCCCTCCCCTCATCCTCTACTGCGTGGTTGCTGCTGCTCCTACTGTTATAGTGAGTAAAACAAACTTTTTTTTAGTTTTAATGTAGGGTTGAAAGCAGCTTCTGAGGATTGTCACATTTATGACTTTGTTGTATTTTAGTGAACGCATTATATGCATATGGTGCCTTGTTTATATTTTATTTTAATTTGTTTCAGCACAGTTATATTTTTTGTATTTAATCAGATAACATTTTAGCTGGTTTTTAAAACTAGTTTTGCTTAAATTGGAAGCTTTATGTTCTTATTCAGGTTTTAAAATTTGTATCAAGTTTTAAGGTGATTTCACCCGAAATATTTGTGGCATCTCCTTTTAAACAGGCAGTGCAATTTTTCTGCTTTAATCTTTTGTCCTCATTAATTTTTATACTATGTCGCACTATTGCTTTTATGCCATGGGAAAGCCATAGCTGAGATTTAATGCAATTGTGACTCGAATAAGGCTGACTCAAACAACCCATTATTTGAGCATTAATTCCACGCTATGCTTTGCTATACTGATGCTGTATTCACTTCGGTATGCAGGATGCTTGAATTGATCATTTAAAAATGCATTCCTGGATTGTCAGTCATTCTTAAATATAAATAAAATAAATAAAATGAGATGTTGACGTCACAATAACACTAACATACCCCATCCTAGTGCAATTAAACACTGTGAATTCAACACACTTGTTCCCAATACCCATGCACTGTTCAGATTAGAAGCATATAAGAAGTGATACGCAAACTTCAAAGACATGACAGGACTTGATGTTCCTCCAAGTCCTCTTCCTTTACCTATGTTATGACCCACATAAGCTGTGCTTAAAAGTCCAGCAAATATGGCAAGATAGAAAACAATGCGGTAGGAAGTACAGCAAGAATTTTGTAGATTGGGGTCAGCAGAGCTTTATGTACCATGTCTTAAAGAATGCAATTTTAGATAATATCTTTCAAGCATAATTAGGTTACACATACCAATATTAATATTGGTATTGATGTCAAATATTGTATCATTAAAACTGCACTTTAACCAATATAAATCTGTCTGTATCTTTCTAAAATTGTGAAACCATTCATCATAAAATATGGAGAAATGAAATTTTTGGCCCATTAGTGTCCTCCGAGTTTTGGGCCTAGTCTTTATTTTGAACCCAGTACTTACTGGTTTTTGCAGCAATGAAGTGTGAAGCATGACTCTAACCAACACTCCCAATGCTCCTCTTTGCTGATTTGCTTTCAGTTGTTGCACCATTTCTCTTATTTTGGGTCACATGGGAGTTCTAAATCTTAGCTTACACAGATCCCATGTGGCATTCCTCAAGGTTCCATTTTCAGGCCACTTTCATTCAATATCTGTCTGGTTCCTCTAGCTCAGATTATGGAGTGCACTTAATACCAAATGCTTGTTGAAGAGACACAACTTTTAATTTCTGTTCCACCACTTGACCACAGTTCCTTACAGCCACTGAATCAATGTGTCTATATTGTAAATTCATGAACGGTTCAGAATTTCCTCCAACTAAAACTAGAAGAAAATAGTTTTTGAGTTCCACAAATAAAGACAGAGATCAACACTCAACTTGACACAGTGAGGCTAAAGAGCACATGGCATAAAACATACCAACATGTCTTTATAGACTCAGAACTAACTTTTACCATTCAAATTAAGTCTAAAAATGTTATGTATTTATTTTAAATAGCATTTTATTATTAAAGAGATTTCTTGTCTTTAATGCGGTTTGTTTTACTGCTGTTCATCTGTTTTATGAAGCACTTTGAATTTATGAAGCACTTGAATGTGCATGATAGGTGTTTACAAATAAACTTGCCTTGAAACATTCAGCTATAGAGACTCCATTTCAATTTCCAGCAGAAATACAGCCATCTGTATCAGTATGCTTAGCTCCTTTCTGTCATTAGCATCGATGCTGCTTCCTCAACCGATGGCTGCAAAGAAAATTATGTGATATCTTGCAGCAGATGCCTTTGAGGCAAATCTTCTTCAAGCAGGATAAACTCTTCTGTTTGTTTTTGTAAAAATCCTCAGTCTTTCACTGAGTATTTTATGCTGGACAACATTGGAGAAACACTTTACTTGTCTACAATGGTCCCCATATTTTTTTTTACTAACCTTCTTGTTAATCTTCACAGGTTTCATTTGTTTATGTTGATGAACCATGACAGAAAGTGACTCTATAGTCAGTAATGCAGCTAATTATGCTTATCCTACTTCAGAATATTAATGGTTAATATAAAATAAAAATGTAACAAAAATATGCTGAATGTTAAGCATAAGACACAACAGGACAGTTGATTAAATGCCTCCTGTAAAGTTGCATCACGTAGCCACCAGGTGGCAGTATTGTTCTATTATACTTACGTTGTAAATCAAACATCATGACTGGATTTCAGCCCATTATTAGAAAGAAAAAAAAAAAACAACATAATATATGGGTTTCCTTGTTTGTATGACTTTTTTATTAACAGTTTCTCCAATTTTAAACTGATACACACTTAAAGTAATGTTAATGAGTCAATGGAAAATATACCTATGAAAGAGCATTTAGCAGGTCACGATATTAATCATGGCATGAATTTAAAAAGCTCTTGCAAGTTGAGGGTTTTTTGTTGATCTAAAATGAGTAATAATGATAGTAATAAAATTATAGGAAACATTTTCACTTTTTATTTTAGTTCTTTAACTTTGGTTTTAGGATTATCAATAATTTCAAAAATGCTGTTTTTTCTGTGTCTACATAGATGTTGATTCCATGTGTGTGGCACAATCAAAAGCACCCACATGTTAAAGATTATAAGAAGATAAGGATTGAGTGTGAAACAGATTGCACTGTTTATTCTTATTCCATTTGTTACAGCTCTGATACAACCATGCACATAATAAAAATTGGTGCAGATCAAAAAAATAGTGAAGACTGAATGAGGTAACTCCTTGGCTCAGCTTTGCAATGTAACAGAAATGGGAGAATTATATTTGGCTGGCAATAGTTTGCTTTGGTGGTGGTATGTGAACCATAGCCACTTCGATTTCTGTGGAGAAAATAATTGTTTTCTGTGTCACTGATATGTGGAGCTTCTTCAGCACCCTTGGGCTTACTTCAGAGACTGTCAGTTTAGGATTTGGTTTATTTAAAAATACTTTTTGTGCTTAATACCTTTATGTTAAAGTGTAAAGACTAACATACAAGGGATTATTTTTAATAATTTTTTGGTGCATTGAAATATTTGCGAGTGACCTTTCATGTTAACTGCTTAAATGTCAGTGTAAATATAAAATATGCAGGTCTGGGAAAGTCTGGGAAAGTATAAGATTTTATTGAAGGATTTTCCAGGTCTGGTTAAGTATTGAAAATAAAATAAAGTTGGAAAAGCATTTGTATTTCCAGACTTTATTCTATATCCCACTGTCTGATGATCCATCCATGCCTTCATCCATCCATCAGTTTGCCCATCACCCATCCATCATTGTTTTGTCCATCATCCGTCCGTCCAACCATCCATTTATTCATCCTCCCTTTTGTCAATTACCATTTAATTTATCGTTTTTCCGTCTGTCTGTCCATTCATCCGTCCATCCATCCATCCATCCATCCATCGGTCCATCAGCCATTCATCCACCGATCCATCTGTTTACCATTATCCGTACAGTATCCATACAGCAGGTTTTATCGCTTTCAAAGTAAATTCCTGACCACTGTAAAAGAAATATCTGCTATAAATTGACAGAGTAAAGAACATAGTTTTGACATACAAAATGTAAAGAATGTTATATTTTTACAAACATGAATTTGGGACACCTTGTACCAGCTTTTTAAAAAATTGTTTTGATTTTACATTTTCTGAAACCCAATATTCAATAGATCTTATGGTTTAAAGCCTGCGTAGGAAAGATGAACACAATGGTGCTTTTAGCTCTACTTTGTTCATTTTCTTATCTCAGATTTCACCTCCTTTCCAGCAGACTTATTCCTGACCGATTAATATTGCAGTATTAAGGGCACTTAATAATGATTGTAATTGTTGAAGCAGTCTGATTCCTAGACACACACCACCTGTTCATTTTCAATAAGCCATCAGAGTCCTGCTGCTTCTTTGTGTGGAGCGTTTGTGATTGTTTATTCTCATTATCTGTGTGATGCAATATGGCTGCTGTGAGTGTACTTAACTAATGCGCCACTGGAATCTTTGTCCCGCAAATAAAACACATCACGTTGTTTGTGTTTTCTGCCTGAAGTGTTATGAGTCAGCACACCATAATGCATCATTCATTGATCTACCCAGATAGTTTTCATCAGTGTCACAGTTCATTTTTACTCTAAAAGTGAAACTTGTGTATAGATTTTAATAAAAAGCATTCATCTTTAAATCAGAATCCTTTCTTCATACTACCACTCGCTGTGTCAGTTTTTTCTTTTTAAATGTTTGGCATCCTTCCCTGTCATTTGCATGACAACAGTCAGCCATGTGTGCACACCCTAAACCTTTTAAAAGTATGCACTCTGTATTTTGATGGTGTATAGGTTAAACTTGAGGCTGAACATTTAAATCTATGTTCCCACTTGCCTGACAAAACACAAAAGCAGCCAATATAATTGAACAACGACAGGGCTGAGATGTTGGCCAATTAGCACAGAAACAGTAATTCCAGCAGAATGTTCCACATGGCTGGACTATCGAGGATCTGTGGAGGTTAAATGGGTCAAATTCAACAGTCTATAAACTTGTTCATTCGTGAAGAAGTGTCGGAAAGTCAGTCTAGTTCCCCTCAGTGAACGTGAATCAGTTGGCTTACCACATATTGTTGACATGTTTGTTCCCCCTTGGACAATGTGCCAAGATGTAAACATATGTTTACATACCACCTTATTTCCAAATATTCTGCTACTTTTTGCAGTGCAGCGTGGGGAAAAAACAGGTGCTGCAACACTGAAGTAAAGTGGCATTCCCCCAACTTTCTGAAATAATTTGGACATAAAATCTAGCTACCTTATTTTCTCTCTGAGCTAAATGTGTGCAAAAGGTTGGCACGTATTTTTGATCCTTAAACTACATACAAAGCAAGTTCTGCTTCTGAAAAGGCTTATTCGAAGCGAGGACACGATTTACACACTTTAAAATTATGCATTATAGGTACATTTCTGGAGAAAGCCTTCCTTGTCTGTGTATTTAAGTAAAACACTGCCAGAACAAGTTGCTTTAGATTGTAAAACACCAGGCCTGTTTGTTTCTGCAGCTGCTGTGTTTGTGGTTAACAAATGACAACTGCTACAGTTGAGCCCTAAGTTATTAAAATTCCCAGCAGGTTTAGGTTTGAAGTTATCTTTTAATTTTACGAGCATGTTTCTTCTGACTGGATATAATATTTATGTTTTAGAGTGGCCCAACCAGAGTCCTTGAATCAGAAAGATGATGGCAAGGATACCCTCCAACCTCAAAGACTTGGAGCTCATCAACCAAGAAAAATAATCAAAATGCCAGTGGAAACATGCAAAAAGCTGGTCAGCAATTATAAGAAGGGTTTGGTTGCTGAAATGCTAATCTTATGATTATCTTATGACCGAAAATTACATTTTATATTATTTTGGACAATTATTCATTAATCTTAGAAGTATCATCTTAAAAGAATGGACCCACTACATATCAGAATTTTTCCAATTTTGGGTCTGTTTCTCAGAAAGACCCTCACTGAAAGGTTTAGAAGTTCTTTCTAACATCGCTTGTTTAACCTTTTCATTTTCTGCTCAAACATCATTGTGTCAGTTGAACTCCGAGTTGTTCTTCAGTGTCTGAAACGATTTGTGCCGACGGTCGTTTTCAGTCAGCTTCCATGACATTTCTATAAAGCAAAGGGGTGTTAACATTCGATGTAACAATGCAGTCATGCAGTAGGACCTAACCTTTACAGTAGGGAATCAGACTCCAATGATACAGATACTTTTAGGCAAGATGTAGCTGTTTGGAAATGTTAACGTCACCAGCTGGAAATAACTTACCCGTGTGACAAATTTCAAGAATTTAAAAGCCAAGTAGGGGATTCCAATAAAGCTTTTGTCAGTGGTTTTTAATTTTTCTGTGAACCAATGCAGAATCAATACATGATGTGATTTTTTTGGGGGTTTTTTTTGTGTCCTGACGCATGAAGACTGTTTTATGTAGGTTTGGCAGTGCTTTATGTACTGTTTCTGGCAGGAGTATTTCTATCGCTTAAACATTTCCACATTTTGTCATTTTACATCCACAAACTTTACTGGATTGTATTAGAATTTTATGTGAATCACCAACACAAAATAGGGCATAATTGTGCAGTGGGAGAAAAATGAAACAGAAACTTTTCCCCCTTTACTTTGATATCCCTAGATAAAATCCAGTCCATGTTTGTTGCTAATCTCCTTGAAAACTGTGGACCATCACCTTAGTTTTAAGTTTATTGCAGCTCCAAATGTTTGTTTTATTTAGGACTACCCTGTGTTTAGCTCCATCCATTTTTCAGCTCATTGACCTTGCCTGTCCTTTTTGAGGAAAAACATCCCCACAGCATGATGCTGCCAACACTACATTTCAAGTTCGTAACAGTGTGATGTTCACTGGCAAAAAACAAAAATGGTTTCATCTGACTACAGCACCTTCTTCCACATATCTGGGGTTTGGACAATAGATTTTACCTGTCTGATTTGATTTCAGTAAAAATCCAGCTGTTTTTTGAAGCCCTCAGGGGTTCGAGAACATCAGACAGCAAACAAAGAAGATATGAAGATCAAGGATCGTAGCAGACAAGTCAGTAATAAGGTTGTGGAGACGTGTAAGGCAAGGTTAGGTTATAAAACAATATCTTAAGCTTTCCAAGTTTCACTGAACAGTGTTCAGTCCATCATACAAAAACTGAAAGAGCGTGGATCAACTGCAAACCCACTGAACAAATATGTATTCTCTGTGCCTGCCCTCACACTCTCTGCTCCATGTCAGCTGACATGCTTCTCTTCCTGATCCTTCTCAGCTGCACATCTTCCTATGTGTTGAGCACTCAGACGGAAGCAGACGGATAACTCCATTATTTAAAAATAAAACCGTTATTATTGTCTGATTGTCTGAACATCAGAAATTGCAAACCATGTTAATTTTTGTGTCTGCACCTATACTCAATGATCCACTGATTGGTACTGATCCATGGCCCAGTGGTTAGGGACCGTTGATGTTGGGCAAACCCCAGATATGTGGAAGAAGGTGCTGTAGTCAGATGAAACCATTTTTGTTTTTTGCCAGTGAACATCACACTGTTACGAACTTGAAATGTAGTGTTGGCAGCATCATGCTGTGGGGATGTTTTTCCTCAAAAAGGACAGGCAAGGTCAATGAGCTGAAAAATGGATGGAGCTAAACACAGGGTAGTCCTAAATAAAACAAACATTTGGAGCTGCAATAAACTTAAAACTAAGGTGATGGTCCACAGTTTTCAAGGAGATTAGCAACAAACATACAGCAGGAGCTACAGTAGAATGTTTATATCAAAGTGTTTTTCTGCATTAGAAAGGCCCTGTGAAAGTCAAGACCTAAATTTGATGGATAAAATGTGGTAAGACTTGAAACCTGCTGCTCATAGATGCTGTCTGTTTAGTACAAATGAGCTTAAGCCTTTTTCCAAAAAAGCAATGGGCAAAATGTTCTTTTTCTCGGGATATAACCCAAAACAGTCGCAGCTGTAATTGCAGCTAAGCAATGACTCTGGGGAGGCTGAATACAAATGCAGCCCATATGTTTAGATTTTTATTTATAAAAAATATTTGTAAACTATATTTTCTGTCCACAACTTCCTATCCCGATCCACAGCTGTTTGTCGACCTGTTTGATAACATCCCAATAAAATCCATTGAAGTTTGTTGTTGCATTTCATCAAAATGCGAAAAGTTTATTGGCATGAATACTTTTTCAAGGCACTATAAATCTTCAGGGTTTTTTTTAACCAGCATCCACATATCATTCCTTCCATGCAGATGGGAAACACTTTCACAAGAAATACAGAGAAAAAAACAGCTGTCCTAAGGCACCAAACAAACTCTTTTAGAAAACAAACACAAGCGCACATAAAATACCAAGGCCATAATTCTGTGCTAATATACAATAACGGCATCCACATCCTCCTTTTAAAACAAACATATAGTCTGTTGCAGCTTGCACCACCCAAGGCATCAGGCAATGAGTTCCATTTTGTGTGTCCAGCAGCGGTTTTTCCATTAGACCTGATGTAATGTCCACTCCATAATGGACCTGAAGAAAGGCTGCATTAGAACACACTAGTTTATGAACACAGGCCAAACTGGGACAAAATGTCCCCATGATATTTCATAGAATGCCACGTGTCGTGTTGTTTGTTTATCCTTGTTTGCATCCCTTTCTCTTTGCTCTGTTTGTATCTTGACCTCTGAATCTCTCGGTTTCATTCCTTTTGGCTTTTTTCTGTGAACACATACAGATCTTCATTGGGGAGGTGTCCATGTACGTGATGAAATCAACAAGAGAAGCTCTCCTGGCCCAGGAGAAAACGATAGTGACAGGAGACTGTTGTTACCTCAATCCACTTATTCGCCGCATCATACGCTTTATAGGTAAGAGCATCATCATGTCATATTGTTTGAGGCCATTCATGCTAAGGGCAGTGGTCAGCATCTGCACATGTGCTTGTTCTGAAATGTTTACTTACACAAATAAATGTGTTTTTAATATTAACAAATCTAACAATTCTAATTGTATAGTTCAGTTTGAAAGAGAAAGAGAGTAGTTGTCAGTTAAGAGAATTTTGTATAGTTTGTTGGAAAACCATTAATACCTCTGAACCTTTTCACATTTTGTTATGTTACAACCACAAACTTCAGTTTTTTTTTAAATTAGGGTTCTTAATACAGAGATGTTGGCCTGCTGAAAAGCATGTCCATGAACTGAACATGATGTGTTTACAATATTTGGTTTGCATTCCATTTGCATGAATCAGGTGGATCAGTATGGCGTAGAATAGAGGTGAACAGTCTGTGCCACTGATATGGTGTTAAGGAGGCCCAGGTTGCTTTAATGGCGGTCTTTAACCCGACTGCATTGTTGGGTTTGATTTCCACTCCTTGTTAATCTCCCCCAAGCTTTTTAATGGGCTTAAATAAAGCTTTGCAATCCCCTCAAGGCTGAATTGAATTACTAAAATAAATTACTTTTCCATTACAATTTTTATTCATTTAGATGCACCTATACATACCTGCAGATTGGTAGATGCTAGTTAAAGTGTTGTCAGTATTCAAAAGTCAATTATATGAAGTACTTGCTATTTCAATCTAAATAGTTGCAGCTAAATATGTAGTCCGGTATTTAGCTTTGAACTGCTTTTTGCAACTACAGTGTATTTGGTAGTTTAGTTGTTCCAAAAATACATTTAGCTCCACTGTTCCTTTGTTTTTATTTTACTTAATATTCAGCTCAAAGATTTTGCAAAACTGGAGAACTGATAGACTGTTCCTAAAGAGAAGGTCTGCTGGAGTTTACTGGTATTTTTCAAACCATATTTTTTGCCCTTTAAATAACACCCTCAATTGGTTAACCAGTTTTGAAATACTCTCTAGACAAGTCACTTAAATTATACTTCCATCTTTTATTGAGTAATTTCTCCTATTTTAAGGATCATTGAGGCTTTTCGCTTTCCATTCTCTTCCCATCTCATCTGCTCCCATCTTGCGCTAATCCCCCTTCTCTATTTTCCCCGATGCCCTTCACAAAGTCCCTGTTCCCCTCGCAGACACCCCGTCACACACTCACACTACACATGTGCTGAGCAACCACCCTGCACCCAAAGCCTGGATGACAATACAAAGGACAGTAATTTCATGGCTAAGCAGGCTAGATAATCAGCAGCCATATTTCACAGCACAGGGAAGGCAGACACAGACACTGGTCAGGGTTGGTAGACTGAAAGTGTCAGTGCAATCATTTATATTAAATGCTGATTTTTTTTTTTTCTTTTTTCTGTTTGTCTCTGTTTTCTTCTCTGCTCCATGCCCACGTTTCCTTCCTGCTAATAAAAGCTTTAATTTGTTGTTGCAAAAAATATTTCTCCTCTCTTTTTTGTGAGCATTCATAAAGGCTGAAAGTTAGATTAAAATAAATGCACCTTCTCTGTTTGATCAGCTCCATATTGCACCTGTTAACACCTGACCAGGGGAATGAGTACAATTTGCATTTAGTGGTCTGTTTCAGTGTTTCTTCATTCAGAAAATACTGTATTCTGTGGAGCGATTACCTACACAATCCACATTCTCAGTGAAAAAACCTCTCTGTTGATGCGTAGTCGCACCAATTTTAAGAGAAGTGAGCCTGTGCATACATTCTTAGTTGAGCTAATCTCTGTGCATTCTGAGGCGCTCTTGCCAAATAGTGTAATTGAGCAGTGCGTGTGTCACTATTGTTACACAGGGTTCCCAATCCGTCTGGAAAAGCACAGAATTTAATTTAATGATTCCCAAGTCTGAATACATGTAGAAAATAAACTTAAACTGTTAAAACCATGTGGAAATCTCATTTTCTTCAGACTTTATTACGTATTCCATTCTCTAAAAGTTGTATCTTTCTGTCCGTCCATCCATCCATCCTTCCATTTTGACTTTAAAATGACTAGAAAAGTTTAAGAATTTAAATATAAGCATGGAAAACTGCAGACTGTGAAAAAGTTTGATGTTGACAACGCTATTTTCAAGAACATTTGCAGTTTGGAGCTCATCATTATTAATTAATGTTTGCATCGGTTTTGCAAAGTGTGTTGTTTGTATGACTGTTTTATTACTGTGAGTTTTCACATGCTGTTCCTATCTCCCAGGTGTGTTTGCATTTGGCCTGTTTGCCACAGACATCTTCGTCAATGCAGGCCAGGTAGTGACTGGAGGCCTCTCGCCTTACTTCCTGTCTGTCTGCAAGCCCAATTACACCGGAACAGAGTGCCGGTTCAATCACCAGTTCATCGTCAACGGAAACATTTGCACTGGAAATCCCATTGTTGTAGAGAATGCTCGCCGGTCCTTCCCATCAAAGGATGCTTCACTAAGTGTTTACTCTGCTGTGTACCTGACTGTGAGTAGAATGTGCTTGACCCCTAGGTTTACTCTGTGGGAACGTTTGAGTAAGCAGCAGCTCAGCATTATCTTATGTTTATTTAACTTGTATTTATTCATAATAACTTTTGTTAAAAACTAAGGTACACACCTTTTCTGCTACAAGTGGCTTTAATTCATGTGCATTAAATAGGTTCACAGAGTTAGAAGGAGTTTTTCCTCCATCATTTTATTAGTAGTTCAAGATATATTTTCGATACTTTAAATCGAAGCCTCCTAATAAATATTTTAACATAACAAACAGTACACTGGCACAGCTCATTAAAACCAGCTTATGGAATTAGTTTACGTCCTATTGAATGCGATTAAAGACATTTGTGCTTTATTAGGTTTATACACATTATAGCATGAATTAGTTTTAAAGCAATTCTCAATTAAGAGCTAAATTTGTAAGTCACAATTGCATGATGTACATGGCTCTTTTACAGAGGAATTAACAAACACACTTAGTAGTTGGTTTCATCTTCAGAAATAGTAAATCAGGTCTCTGGTTACAAAATCAGATTAAAACTCAATGTGTTCATTCATGGTATGTAATAGTTCACATATTCTTACTGAGAGATGTTTTATGATAAGAAAAAGAAAACATCAGACAAGCACTCATTCCATTTTTTGCCACAATAGGAAATAAGCAACTTAAGCTGGAATCTCAAGGACTCCACACCAAAGTAATGCAAGCATGGATTGTAATAAGGATAGGCATGAGGGGGAACATACATCGGCTTGTTTTTATTCAACAATTTGCAGGGTTTGGATTCTCATGACATGGTAGCAGTACAATAGCAGGGGCAGATGCTATTATATATCCTGTGGATATATAATAGCATGTTTGTGACTAAATGTTTCTGTCTTTATTCTGTGTTCTGCTCACTTGCATAATTTTGTTCGCAGCTTCCCACGCATACTTTGCTCTACCTGATTTTAACGATCAGCAATAAAAATGCCACCTGGCAGTGCCAGATAAAATTAATGCTACTGCTACTCAACAAAAGCCTTCTAGCAAAGTTTTTCTCTTCGTTTGACAAATGGCCTATTGGGTACTGTTTTGGTCAACTGGCTCAAAACATTTGAAATATTTTTGTTTCAAAATAAATGGACTACTACAAATATCTTGTTTTATTTAGCAAAGATTGGTTGACTTATGTGTACCATTATACTCTTAGTTAATTCACTGTTGAGAAGGAGACATTGTGTTCGGATATAGAATACACTTAACTGAGGTGTACTGGTTCCTTCTTTTTTAGGCTCATCTTGTAATTTTTTTCTTAAAAGCTCTATGTTTTGAAACAGTTTACGTTATACGATGCAAGGTTTTCACATCGTTCTTAAACAGCTTTGTTTTGCCATTGGGTTTTGTCTGTCCTGAATTGGTAAAAGATTTGTCTGCCTTGCAGTGGGAACGTCTTTCTTACTGAATAGATCTGTCTCAGCAGAGGAGAAATGGGTGGCAAAAAAGGTTCACAATCTTTAAATCCTCTCCATTTTTTCTGAATTAATGTTTTTCTCCTTTGTTTTTAGATGTACATCACCAGCACAATCAAGACCAAGTCCAGCCGTCTTGCCAAGCCTGTCCTCTGTCTGGGCACGCTCTGTTCAGCCTTCCTCACCGGCCTCAATCGAGTGTCTGAGTATCGAAACCACTGCTCGGATGTTGTGGCTGGATTTATACTGGGTTCAGCCATTGCACTGTTTCTGGTAAGGACAATACAATTAGCTGCAGGGCCTTTTAAACTCTTTCACACCCATTGAACATTTTCTAATAGAGCCACACTCTTTAATGTATTTCACTTTGTTTTTTTTTTTGATAGACCAACTTAAAAAGCAAGTTTGTGAAATAGGGGGGAAAATATTGCATGTTTGTCAAAATGTTTTATAAATAAAAGTCAGAAGGGTGTGACTGCACACTTTCCTGTCGTTGCAGTTACAGCTTAAAGTCTTTTGGAGTATGTTTTTGTTAGCTTGCACTTCTAGAGAGAGAGGAGTTGCCCATTCTTAATATTAAGCGCAGTCCGATTGGATCATTAATCCCCTCTGGGAACAGCAAGCTGAAAATGTCCCCTAGGGTCAAATCTTGTGGATCCTTTAAAATGTTTCCTGCCAGTATTGCTCTAAATTCAGCTTCATCCAACTTCCCATTTACTCTGACCAGCTTTACTGTCCATTCTGAAGAAAAGCATCTTCACAGCATGATGTTGCCACCACCATGTTTCTTTGTGGGGATGGTAGGTTCAGGGTGATGGTGACTGTTAGTTTTTCTAGACAAACAAGGTTAATTTTGATTTCATCTGACCTGAACACATTATTCAACATGCTTACTGCGTCCCCTACTAGGCTTTTAGCATACTTTAAAACATTGTAGCTTTGTTTATCTTTTGCTGTCTTCTCATCACTCTTCCATGAAGCCCAGATTTGTGAAATTCACAACTAATATTTGCCCTGTTGATATATTTTCTCATCTAAGCTGTGGATCTCTGCAGCTTCTCCAAAGTTACCACGGGCCTTTTGGTTGATTCTCCTAACCCTTTCCTTGTGTAGGTGAATGAGCATGGTAGGATTGTATTTTTGCTATACCATTTTTATTTTCAAGTGATTTATTGAAGAGTGCTTCATTAGATGTTCAAAGCTTGATACATTGATTTTTAACCTAACCCTGCTTTAAACATCTCCAAAACGTTGACTCTGACTTGTTTTATTTTTTATTTTTGGTCTTTGTCTGGATAATGCCATCTGTTCACTCTTTAACCAGCTGTAATAATACTGAGATCAAATCACACACCAGTGACCTTTAAAGGAAATTGGTCACACTGGATTTTATTTAGGGTTGTTGGAGTAAAGGAGGGTAAATACAAATGCTACACCTTTCATATTTTTATTTAAAAATTTTGAAAACCATGCATCTTTTTCGTTCCACTTCATAAGATGCATTATTCTATTTCAGCAAATCACATAAAAGCAGTGTAATAGCTTGGGTAATTGTAGTTGGATTAGTTAAAGGAAAATATAGAAAAAAGCTGATTTTTCAAAGGTTGGAGGTGGATTCTGGTCACAAGTTATTTAAAAAGTAAATCTTGCAATCTGAGTTTGGAATAGAGACTGACTGCAGTGGATGTGATAAATTCAGGCTTTAATCTCACTTGATAATTAGTCATATGTTGTTTCTGTTACTATTACAAAGACATTGTTTCTGGAAATTTGTGGTTGCCTTCTTTTCACGGGCAGAATTTTAGCCATTTTCTATTGCTTTCAGTGACAAGTGAAGTAAAGATAATTTATTGAGAGGATAAACTTTAACAGGAGCTTCAAAAGGGTTCAGATACATCTAAGGTTGAACAGAAAATTCTCGCTAAGGATCCATTAGTTGATTAGACTGACTTGAGAAGTAGAAGAAAGAAGAGAATGTAATGCTGTGGCACCTGCATTTCCACTGAGATCAGCAGTTGTTCTCATTTCTAAAGAGCATACTGAGGAGGAAATGCAGCAATAGAAAAGTTGAGGTAAATATCAAGTTGAATTAGCAGCCATGTTTAAATTGAAGAGGAATAAAGTGGGAACCAATGATCTGATTAAATCAGATTTCATACTTTTGAGGTAAGGGATCTTGTTTTCTACTTTAAATGCTGTCAAGATCACAAATTACCTGCTCGTTTGTCCAAAATGTAAAATGAAAACCAATCGCCTTTGCTGTGTTTCCCAACAGCCTAGCTTCCACCTGTTATCAAGTTGGCTTCAACAGCTGCAGGTTTTGTGGGTGAAGTTGAAATTGCTCAGGAGTTGTTACTGCTGAAACCCTTACAATTATTTGGGGAGGGCTGGTAGGTGGGTGGAGGTTGAGGTAGACAACTCCCTAAAGAAGCAAGGTAAACGGATTCAGCAGCAGCCTCAGAAGCCTCATTACTTGTACATTCCGCTCAGCCCTGAGGGGGGTCACAACAGGAAGAAGTGTGTGTTGCAAGCAGGGCAACGGGAGGAATACTCTGAAGAGGAAATGTGGGATTAATGTAGGGGCTCTGCATGGCCAGGTTTCTAATTTAGCTTCTGAATTTGTAGCCAGTGTGCCATGAGTTCAGAGAGAAACTGTAGATGGTGTAATTGTGCTGCTGTTCAGCACAATTACACCATTTCAGTCTATTTTAGTCCAGGGAGTTTTAACACTGAAGGGGCTAATTTGCTCTGAACAACTCCTGTTTTCAGGGACATTTTTAAGACAACAAAATCCCAGTGATGCACCTAATGCAATTCACACTGCATTACATACTGTAGCTTTGGCAATAAATCTGTTGAAAATATCTGCTGACACCTCACAAATGATGTTTTTATAATTGTGGATCCATTATTAGTTTCTCATGAATAACCACATCATAACTCTTGCTTTCCAACTGTGTGAATGAGTGCAGACAAATAAAATCCTAATAAGGCTTGGGAAATTCAATGGCTTCAAGAGCTGAAGATTACTTAAAAAAGTAAATTGAACCTTCTTTCTGGCCAGCTGCTTTAAATGTTCTTTTTTTTTTTTTTTATTAAAAAGGTTGTAGTGTTTAGAATTGGATTCAAGGCAGATAAATGACTTACCTATGCCAGCAGCTTTATTTTTTTTCTCTGAAACCAAAAGAGTTAAAGTTAGGTCTTGTGTGACCAGTTTGTATTCTTTTAGCATTTCTTTGCCTTTTCCATGTGATTTGCAGCAAATGCTTAAGAAGCTTAGAAATGCTTCTCTTCAGCCCTTGAGGGCTCTTTCATGGTGAATGGTCATAGACAGTGCTGTTAAGTGGAATTAATTTTGGTTTTCATGGAAAAACTACCTGGTAATTCCAGGTTTTTCCTTACTCTGTTGCCCTTGGAGAATGGTTCTGATAATTTTTGGATTCTTTCGTCAAAGACCAACTAGTCCTGATAGGTCAGTCAGTCAGTCATTTTCTACCGCTTATTCCATAGTGGGTCGCGGGGAAGCTGGTGCCTATTTCCAGCAGTCTATGGGTGAGAGGTGGGGTAAGCCCTGGACAGGGTCCTGATAGGTGTGTGGTGAAATTATGTTCTTTCCATTTCTGGAATATTCCCCCAGTGATGCTCATTGGCACATTCAGAAGTTTAAAAATACATCTGTAACCAATTCCATCAGTATGTTTTGCAACAATAAGGTGGCGAAGCCCTTGAGAGGACTCTTTGCTTTTTCGTCATCGTGAGATGCTTCCTTGCTATTGGCTAATGCCTTTTCTTGAACAACTCAGATTGCTATCAAGAACAAAATTCCTGATCAGGCCATTCCCATTTTCTCTTAACTTATAAATTGTTCCTAATGCTTGGTATTTTTTTATGATATCAGTGAGGTGCAGCGTGTTCAACATAGAACCTCTTGTCCTTGGGACAAAAGGAGCAGGAGCCGTTGTGGCACATGTGTACATTTCGGGGGCTGACTTATAAAAATTGACGTGTATTGATTCAGGGATCTCCAGGGAAAGATTAACAGAAGAAAGTCAGTCTTTGCCTCAGCAGTTTTTAGATGGCTCATTTCCATTGTATTAACAGCACACCATGCAATGTTGAGGGCTATGCCTTTGCTACACAAGGGCCTAAAAGCCTGAATGACGCTTATGAAGATCCTGCCATGTGAAAACTAAGGCAGGTTGATTGATTTGCAATTCTCATATGATTTTATCTATCAAGATAGAATAGAAGCTGGATATGTATTTAATCACTGGGCTGTCATTTTTCAAATAGTAGATGTCTGAATGGACTCAGCAGCTAGAAAATATCTTTAGTCCTATCTGTATATGAGGCAAATTCGACACATACGCTTTTGTCTTTCTCTTACCTCATGCTGATCGGATGACTTGTAATTACACCTTTAAACAAACAGATTTTCTGGTACTAAATTAAATTGTTAGGCAAGCCTTAAAGTTAAAATTTCACCTTGCACTTACCTGAAACAAAAAGTGACAGCCTGGCTGGGGCGCCTTGCATCAGTGGCAGGGCACAAAATGAAAAGAAGCAGTCTCCAGTGGCCTATTCGGGAGTTGCATCAATTGGATGAAAATTAGAATGCTGGAGTCATGCAGAAATGTATTTAAAGCAGCTGCATCAGCTTACAGTTTAGAGTTACTCTGACAGGTATTGACATAGGGAATTCATTGTGATGCCTGGGAGTTATTTGCAGATTCTGGCCCATCTGCTTTCTCCTCTTAGTCTTGGGAGAACTAGAGACCCACGGCCCATGAACCACAGCAAACACAAAATCCTTGAGAAACGTCCACCAGTGAGTCGGCCTGCTTCATTTTCTTCTTTGCCGCTGCCTTAGGGCATGGTTGGTGTCTGGTGCGGAAGATTCTCCCTCAGGCTGCTATGTTTGATTAACTAAGAGATGGAGGAGTTCAGATGTACGGCTACCTTGCTGCTGTTTGTGGTGTCAAACTGACCTGACTGATGATATGCCCCTTGGTATACACAGTTAATATTTTGGAAGAAGAAAATTAATGAACATCTTTAAGATTGATAAATTTTTATATCCTTATAAAGTTTATACCATAGTAGTAACTACTGAAGCAGAAAATATGTTCACATCTTTCCTGAGAATCTCTTAAATACTCTTATTCATTTTCAATGGAGCATAATACTTAAAATATAATGGTTGAATTTTATGTTAGGAATAAAATGTCACAATTTTTCTTTATTGACAGACATGTGAACAGTAATTCACATCTCTAACCAAGCAGACTCTGTGGGCAGTGTTATGTTAGTTGAATTAAATCACATTGTTTGGCTCATAATGTGAAAGTGCTGGTGCTTTTTTAAACCCACCGCTGACCTGTGTTTTTACTTAGACTTTATTAAAGGCAGTTCTAAGATAAAGACTTTCTTGTATGTTTGGTATTTAGAAATATTAAAATTTTAGCTGAGGAAGGAACGCTTCTGTCAGTTAAATGCAGACTGAAATACCTCAACTACTAAATTGATTCCCTTGAAATATTGTGCAGACATTAACAATCCTCAAAAGGGTAAATCATATGGCTTTGGAGAGCACTTGACATTTTCTTTGCTGTTCTGAGTTTGACATTTATATTTTTAAGCACAGTTATTTAGCAGCTGGATTCATGTGAAACTTAGTACAGAATAATAAATACAAATATCCATATTTGTATTTATTTATCCATATTTATCCTAATTAATAATGTACCTAATTAACAATCAACTCCAGTATCTTGGTGGCTATCGGTCAGCCAAACTCAGAAAATGTTAGTGTTTCGTGTTTGTTTGTATCTTGCCTGCAAGTGTAGCAACTGTCTTTCAGTCAGATTTATTGAATAATCCCAAGAAAATTAATAGTATCAATTAGTTTGAATATAGTTTTCCTCATGTTGTTTTATGTTGTCCACCAGGCCATTACTTGCAACTTTTAGATCAGTTCCCAGATTTCTTGTCTGATTTAGTGATAAGGTCATTATAGTGGGGGAATTTAACATTCATGTTGATGCTGTAAATAATATCCTAAATTTAGGCTTTAATGCTATCTTAGATTCCATTGTCTTTGCTCACTTGAACAACAATTTCATTAAAGTAGATCTTTATCAGGTAATGCTGTTACCAAGTGTTAAATAGTAAATGACCTGCACTTGTATGCACTTGAGACCCCAAAGCACTTTACACTACAATCAGTCATCCACCCACTCATACAATGGTGAGCTGTATTGTAGCCACAGCTGCCCTCGGGCAGACTGACACAAGCAAGGCTGCCATACAATCGGCGCCACCGGGCAATCTGACCACCATCAGCAGTTAAAGAATCTTTTCCATTTTTTATTTCCCCAGTATCACAGAAAAACACAGCAGAGGGCAGCAATTTAATTTCTAGCCCCTCACAAAATGATGTTCTTGTTCATAGTGTTACCTCCTCATTAGGTGTGGCATTAGATAATGTAGCCCCCTTGAAAAGAAGGTAATTATTCATTAGAGGCTGGCTTCCTGTTTAATTCAGAGCTACGTACTTTAAAGCAGAATGCTAGGAAATTGGAGAGAAAATGGCGCTCTACACATCAAGAGGAGTCTAGAATAATAAGTCTCATCTATTCAAGGCATAAATACAAATCTTAAATTTATTCATGTTTATTTACTAACATTTACAAATGTAGTAAGACACCTACGCATATGTTTTTTTTTTTTCTTTTGTTATCTTTCCCCATACCACTGCTGCTTCATGTGTGAAACCACTGCTCAGATGTTGTGGCTGGATTTATACTAGTTTCATGTTCTCCTTCCATAGATGACGGACTTGGCCCTCTCTTTCAGTGTTTAACCCTGTCTCTCCTAGACATAGGCATTGGCAAAACGTTTCCTGTGACTTACTGCATGTGTTCTCTTTCATCCTATAGACTTAGAAATTGGCTTTGTAAGCGCATATCGCAAATTTAGATCTGTCTTACTGATGAGGTTTTCCTGTCCTTGTATTTACCAGGGCATCTGTGTTGTGAACAACTTTAAAGGTGTTCATAATGCAGCAACTAAACAGAAAACCGAGGAATACCGTGGTCTGCCATTGATGACTTTTCCCCGTGTAGAGAGCCCACTGGAGACCCTCAGTGCGCAGGTAGCTCAAAACCCTTAACCTGCAATCCCAACAACCTTAATCTAAAGAATTTTTTTTTTGTTTTTCATTTTTTGTTAACGGGCACAGCTCCCAAAGGATTTGATATTTAAACCCAAATATCCACTTTAAAATCTCATCATTTGGAGCTTAAAACTTGTTGTAATATACTGCAGCTTCATTATGTACTTTAGTGTGTGACTTTTTTGCCTACGACTCTAATCTTAAATTGTTAATGTATTCTTTTTTGCTTGCTCACTTTGTTTTCTTTCTTTTGCAATAACAAAGCAATAACATGTCAGGCATGAAGTTTGCACCCCACTCCTTTCCATCTGCCAAGTTGCACAGCAATTTCTTAAGTGCACTCCATTCACGAGCTGAAAATGAATGTCCTCTGTCTGTTTCATTTTCACACCTTTCCTTTCTTCTGTTTTCCTCCCTCATATTTCCTTTCTTTTTTCCCCTTTTCTATTCCTCCTCAAATGTGCATTTTTCTAGAACCACTCGGCATCGATGACGGAGGTCACATGACTAAGGGGGCAGCACCGGGTCACGTTTGCGTCTCCACAGCACTTCCAGGCACAATGACGAGGACGCATGCCACGTGGCACCGATTGCATACAACAACAACAAAAAAGAAATCACTCCAGATTTATCTGTTTAAATCACCTGGAGGACAGAATACCCCATGTTTGTAGTGGTTTTTGTTTAACTTGGCTACTCTCTATTCGACCAGCCAAGACCCACAAATCTAACCAGTGCGAAAGCATCACAAAGCCAACTTAATGTAAGCACAGGTTGTTTTTTTTCCACAGGTATTTTAAATCCTTTGAAACATGGTACATTTTTTTGTCCTCCACGGTGTGCTGTTCATATTTAGCGGATGGTGTTTTGTACGTTTTTGTATGAGCGAGTGCCGTAGCCTGACAATGTCAAACCTGCACACTTCCTGTCAACTGACTCACTGTGTTACATCACATCCTGTCAGGTGAAATGCCTCATCAATCACCGCATCTTATCCACTCAGTCTGAAATTTCTGCTATGGAAAAAAGAACTATTGATGTTGTTATGTGGTGTTTGTCATTTGTACAGAAAAAAGAGACAAAAACATTCTTTTTATTATCTCTCTGTGCATTATTGACCATTATGGGGTCATATTTTTTAAAGATTGGACCTGTTTGCCTGCTGTAAACCTGAATATGTTTTAGTATCAGTTTAGGTGTTTGGGGGAACAAGTCTTGTCATTTTTGGAGGAAATTTAAGGAAGAGTCACTGGCATCCTCTGAGGATGAATATGGTTTGGCATCAGTTGAGCTTAGATGAAATATTTGAAAATGTCATTACTCAGAAAGCTTACTAGGAGTGTCTTTCACCCCAATCTCCTGATTCACTCTTATGTTGATAACAATGTCTCTAAAGCAGTCCAGTGAGTCTTTCATGTGTCAGATCTACATAAAGATTCCCCTTGCGTGATTGTTAGAATTGCTTCTGAAATGAAATTTAAATGAAAGACATTACAAACAGATAGAAAGGGTAACAAAACTACACAGCAATGTTGTTCTGAGTAAAATGAGGTGATTGATGTTTTTCATGTAAACTCGGCCATTGACTCAGCCTTCACTTTTCCTCCCTGAGGCACCCCTTCCTTTCCCTGACCCATTGGTGGATTGTGATGCAATTTTGTGAATCCATTTCCTATTGGAAGATATGCCCAGCATGAAGAGAGAACTCAATATGTTTTATAGATATTACTCATTATCATTGTGATTATATCTGTCTTTTTTTTTAGGAACAAAAAAAACATTTCATCTGAAATGCTATATATATTTTTTCTTTGTATGTCCAAACATTAAATAGTCAATAGCAAATATGTGCTCTCTTGTGATTATTTTTATTTTGTGCAAAGTATACATGATAACTTCTGGTTTATTATTCAAAGTATCGGGCTAAAGAGGATTTTTGTCCCACTTGACTGTGTTTGCAACTTTACTTGATGATATTCAATGTAAATTTCTATCCATACGTTTATTTAAATACCTGGGGATTTTTGTTTACTTTTGTAGCTCAGAAACCCTTCCTATGTTTCAAGCTCATTTTTTCAGTTGAAGAAACCAAAAAATCCTCCGTGTCCTACCGTGAAGTCAAATGTAAAGTCCAGCTTGAAATTATGTTATGAAACATTTTTGATCTGTATACAAGAGTTTTAAAATACTAAATGTGGATTCCATTATACAGATTATTATTTTTTTTTTATTTAGCAACATTGTTTCGGTTATGTCATTTAGAGTATCTTGCAAAAATCTTTATACCCCTTGAACTTTTCCACATTTTGTCAGGTTGCAGCTAAAAACCTGACTGAATGTTAATGGGATTTTTTGTTATAGATTAAGAGAACCGGTGCAAAGAGGATTGGATGGTGGACGAAAGTGGAGACCTCAGTGGCCCGATCCCCGGATGCTGAGGCTGGCTCTAGGGACGTGGAATGTCACCTCACTGGGGGGGAAGGAGCCGGAGCTTGTGTGGGAGGTTGAGAGATATCGACTAGAAATAGTCGGGTTTGCCTCCACGCACAGCGTTGGTTCTGGAACCCATCTCCTCGAGAGGGGCTGGACTCGATTCTACTCTAGAGTGGCCCACGGGGAGAGGCGGCGGGCTGGGGTGGGTTTGCTTGTTGCCCCCCAGCTCAGCCGTCTTGTGTTGGGGTTTACCCCAGTGGATGAGATGGTCGCATCCCTGTGCCTTTGGGTTGGGGACAGGTCTCTGACTGTCGTTTCGGCCTACGGGCCGAGCGGTAGTGCGGAGTACCCGGCCTTCTTGGTGTCCCTGTTAGTGGTGCTGGATAGTGCCCCTCCCGGGGACTCCATCATTCTGCTGGGGGACTTCAACGCCCACGTGGGAAACGACAGTGACACCTGGAGAGGCGTGATCGAGAGGAATGGCCTCCCCGATCTGAATCCAAGTAGT
>JAHUTJ010033765.1:0-24092 GCA_036250325.1 Characodon lateralis
CTCTGCTCTTACTGGTGCAATGTGCAATCAATGAAGACTGGCTACCAGGCTGGTCCAATTTAGCCATGAAACCTCCCACACTAAAATGACAGGTGTTTCAGTTTCATTGTCCAACCCCTGTACCTGTACTATTTAAAAACAACATGAGATGTAATTCGAGAATAAAGGTTAAAAACATGTTTTTGTGACACTTTGCCACACATTTTTCCTAATTTTCTGGCATTTTTGCTCCCTGTTTAAACAGACACCAAGTGAGTTCTGCATTTCTTCCAAAGTTTTCCTCAGACAGACAAGGAAATGAAAGAATAAAGGAATGTTGTTCTCTTCGATCTGATTTTCTTTCCCCCAGCTGCCCCAACAAGGAGGCTGAAAATCC
This sequence comes from Characodon lateralis, assembly GCA_036250325.1. Classification (NCBI taxonomy): domain Eukaryota; kingdom Metazoa; phylum Chordata; class Actinopteri; order Cyprinodontiformes; family Goodeidae; genus Characodon; species Characodon lateralis. The sequence continues at coordinate 377 of JAHUTJ010033765.1, forward strand.
AATCTGAGTTGTAAAAAGCAGACTCCATCACAGCCTTCAGCCTGAGCTAGTCTCCACCCGGAGGGGACGGTTTGTCCCCAGGCTTTAATTCAATTCCCTACCTCATTGCTCTCGCCAGCAAGTTTATTGTTGCTCCACCGTATGAGTTATAGAAATAGCTCGAGAGGTTCTCTTCCAGGTGGCAGCTTTGATGGCTTGCAGGGAGTTCTCTGAGAAGTCATATCTAAGTGAGCTGCTTCAACAACCGTGCTGGGAGTGGAGACGTAAACATGGATCTTTGTCTTCTCTAACAACATACTCTAATGCTAATTTATTTACGTTCTGTATCTCATACTTTTTTGTAACATGTAGCCCACTCTTGCATAATCCTCCTTTATTTACCTGAAATTCTCTCTTATGCTCCATCTGCAGCAGTTTGTTATTGTGACATGCTTTTTCCTGTCTCTTTGCTTTCCTTTTTTTATTGAGTGTTGTGTATTTGCTATTGGTTCATCCATCATTTCGACCTGTGAGCTGCAGAACTGTGGTTGAAAAGGTGATTATAGCTTCCATGGGGAGAGTTTGCTGCCGTGCACAGGGTTGTAATCTTCTTGTGAGGAACATTCATCTTCTCTCAACATTTTCCCAGTTTCATCTATAAACTCTTCTCATCATTACACTGGATCATTATTACACTCAGCAATTATGAGGACCATGTCCTGTAAATTTGCCAATTCAGGCAACGATTGAGTAGTTCTGGTAACAGCTCTTTAAAATTTAAATTTTACATTTTATTCCCTATTTTTTCACATTTTATCACATTGCAACCCCAAACTTCAATGGATTTTAAGAAGTCTGGTAAGGGATTCAAAAAGGTCTCAAATAAATTTAGAATCAACCACTCCATTAGTGGAACATAGACTGCAAGCGTAGAACATTTAAAACAACTGCCAACATGCCCAGGTCTGGCCTTCCAAACAAGTTAATCCTGAAAGCAGACCGCAAGATGCTTGAAGAAGTGTCCAGAAACCTTAAAATGTAGTCATGGGAGATACAGCAGGTTCTTGCTACTGTTGATGTTGAATGCATGGTTGTACAATTAGAAAGAGACTGCAGTTTAACTGTCATGTGAGTTAGGCAAGAGGACATTTGAAGGCAAGACTTTGGTTTGCCAGAGAGAACCTAGACAAAGACCAGGACTTCTGGAATGATGTTCTTTGGACAGATGAGTCAAAAATGTAATTATTTGGAGTCCAGAACGGAGGAAATGTTTGCCGTAAACCATATAGAGCGTTTCATGAAAAGAACCTCATACCAACTGTGAAGCACAGAGGTGGAAGTGTCATGGTTTGCTGCAGCAGGACCTGTTCAGCTCACCATTATAGAATCGGAAATGAAGTCTATAGACTATCAGAGGGTGTTTGAGGAAAGTGTGAGACCATCTAAAAAAAACTACAGCAAATGCAGAACTGGACCTGCAACATGGCAATGACCCAAAAGATACAAGTGTACCCACCAAGGACTGGTTGTGAGTTAGGAAAGTCCTGGGAAGAGTCAAAACCCAGATCTCATTGAGATGCTGTGGGGTGACTTGAAATGGGCTGGAATAGGCACCAGCTCCCCTCTTCCCTGTACGGGAGAAGCGAGGATAGAAAATGGATGGATTGAAGTTTTAATGCACTTAAATTGCTTTTCCAGAGATGAAGGAAATCGGATCAGACATCGATATGTGAACTGAACATTTAACAATATGTCAATTTTTTGCCCACATTATACACATTACTTTCTCTGTGAAAATAATTTTGTTCACCTAGGAATGAGCTTAAAACCCCGTATCGGATATTATATGACAATCCTATGTGTCTGAGTAGTGGAGTTCAGCTTGTTTTCCATCCCATTAGAAACAGGAACATGTAAATCACTGTGATATGACTCTAGTGGAAGCTGACACCATTACTATGTTTGATTCATCGTCTCTTAAATACACAAGCATCTTTCACTGAGGTGAATGACTTTTAATGCGAGAAATATTAGAGGCCACCATTGTCTGACTGAGGTGAATGATTTCTCTTCAATAACAGTCTGGGTGAACTCTGTCTATTTTGGGAGCAGTTTTGTTCTGTAATTCAGATCTCTCCTACCTGTGCATCAAAGCACACAGAGATTTCACCAAAAGGATTACAAGTCACTCACCATGGAGGACCGCTTTCATTTTGGGATATGAATTTCAATTAATCTCCCTGTCATTTAAATGAGAACTGAGACTCATCTCAGCAGCCAGACTAGAAATGGGAATAAACCAATACGGGCCTACAGTAACTGTTTCCCTGGTGTTTCCTGTCAGCAACTCTGAGCATTTGACATAATTTCTGGTGGAAAAGCTTTCTTGTAGCCACCCGCAGCCTTTTTGAAGAATTTAGTACTCTGTTTTTGCACATGATGGCACCAGAATACAAATATGGACAGTAGTAATGTTCACTCTGCACAATTTAAACAAAGTACAAGAAACTCAAAAATGGTTTTCCGAATCTTTTGATGATCTTGTTTGACATTTTGATGATCTGGAATGGTCAGATTTGGACGTAATTTAAAACAGTCGACAACCAGAGATACGTTCAAAATTATTCATACCCCTGGGAGATTCAGGTGTAAAGTAATCTTTGAATTTAACTAATCTTTAAGTTTTAAGTTTTAAAGCAGTCCAGCCAAAAAACTGACCTGAATGTGAGAAAGAAATCTGTGGAGGGAACTAAAGATTAGGGTGTTGGCAAGGAGGCCTTCCAACCTAAAAGACTTGGAGTTCATCACAGAAGATCAATTGCTAAAATACCAGTAAAAACATGCAAAAAGCTAGTCAACAACTATCAGAATGGTATGGTTGTTGTAATGCTGATAAAGATTTTTCCATTTATTATTGAAAAGGGTAAAAATGATTTAATCAATTTTCGAAATTAACACTTTTTTCACATTGTTTTGGTAACTTTTCAGAGATGTCGGTGTCATTTCAAGTCAGAAAAAAACTTTTTGGTTGACTGGAAAAAATTCTTAATTTAAAACTGCTTGAAGTTGGAATAATTTTGGTGTTAACTGTATATGAGTACGAAAGGAGCTGAAACGCCTGGATTGGCCACCAGCACGATTCTTCACATCACAGATCAAATGTTATCAGTCAGTCGCTGAAGCATCCGACAGTCAGTCCAAAAAGTAATAAAAGTAAACACATTGGACAGCGATACACAGAAGATAGAGTTTGATAGATCAGTATTTCCATTTGACTTTTTAAGACAAGTTTGTTTTTTAACATTTAACTTGTGATGGAATTGCACAATATGACCACCTGATTTCACCAAACTCCTTCCAGGACTGGTACTCCTGTCTTATGGATCTTCAAAGCATCTGCTCTGTGGAGTGATCCTGCTTCAATCAGCGAGAATCAATTTAAACATATCCATCACCTGTCTGCATGTGTACTAAATTATGTCCAAATCTGAACTTTGTTTCTAGATGCTCAACTTGGCGCTTAAATGTTTTTTTTTTATCACTAAATTAAACACCCACTTTGTAGAATAAACTAACTACTTTAAAAAGGCGATCATTTTGGCTTTGCTTTACGACCAATGCTCAGAATCAAATTGTTTTCTGCAGCATGGTTGATTGGATAGCTACTGCATATGATTACAACTCTCTTCAGTTCTAATGTGCTCACTTGTTAAATTAATAGTCTCAGACATGCCGGGACATTTATGGTTATGTAGATGTTATACTATACAAAATCTTGAGCTCCGCGGTTGCTGCGTCACTCTGTTGTTAGAGCAGTTGCAGCCATTTACTGCACGTCTTCCCCTTCTCTCTGTCCTCTTTAATGTCATACAACATAAACTGCTCTTGAATAAATATTGTTGAGTTTATTGAGATTTATTTTAGTAAACACTTCTTATCTCAACTTAGTTTGCAATAGAAACATCTGCTGGTTGAAGATTGTTTAGCATGCTCATATGATTGTTAAGTTGGGCCATCCCCACCATCATTGATTGGTGACTTATAGCAGAATCACAAGACTATTAAACAGCAATTAAGAGCAATATTAATATCAGATATCGATATCGGCTCAAATTTTCATATTGGTGCATCCTTGGCCTCTGTTAATCTGTATGTTTACTTCAGTTGTTTTGATGTTACCATTTCTTGCTGTTTGTTCTTGTCTGAAACAGAAAATTGTTTATTTGTCAAGGCAAGAAAATTATTGAAGTTGATCAAGTCTGAGTTAAAATAGAAATGTAATTAAACTTTACTGTCAAAAGTTTGAGGAGCTTAGGGTCACCAACAAACAACTGTAAAAGGGATTTTTCCTTTGCTTGGACATTGTAAGAAAACTCCAAAGGGATTTGTTCATCACTTCTTCTGGTCTTTTGACCTTATCTAGAATTTAGATTTTGGTACCTTGAACATGAAGTGGGAGAACTATCTAAAAGTTTCAGGCAACAATTTGATCTATACTGCTTATAGATGTCAGCAGGTTGTTTTTTTTAATTGCTAATGTTTTTAAAGTGTGATATATATTTTTCCATCTGTGTCCTACAATGTTGTATTTTACATCCTCAAATTATTTTTCGCTTTTGGTCTGTATTTAGAGTCCAATTATTCTTATGCCTTGTGTTTATGTTGCAGATGCTTTTTCCAGCACGGAAGTACTTTCTTTTAAAATAGTATAATAAAAACTGTCCAGTTTTCTTCAGATAACAAAAGCACAATGTTAAATATTGACTTTTTCGTTGTCTTCTCAGATACTTTTGCCAGTAAGGTTGCAGCCATCCAGGACCAGTACGCAGATGCCTCCATTGGCAACGTCACTGGCTCCAACGCCGTCAACGTCTTCTTGGGCATCGGTGTGGCGTGGACCATCGCTGCCATTGCCTGGCGCTCTAAGGGCAAGCCTTTTAAGGTGGACCCGGGAAACCTGGCCTTCTCCGTCACCCTCTTCACCATTATGGCCGTGGTGTGTGTGGTAATGCTTCTCTACCGCCGCCGGCCAACAGTCGCTGGAGGGGAGCTGGGCGGGCCACGGACTTGCAAGTTACTAACGTCGCTACTGTTCGTCTCGCTGTGGCTTATTTACATCCTGCTGGCTTCCATGGAGGCCTACTGCCATATACAAGCGTTTTAGAAAGAGTTGAGGAGAGAGAGAGAGACCTAATGCTGGTTTGAAGGAGGTGGGAAATCTTAAAACTTTACCTGAAAATGGATTTAATGTCATTCAATTATGTTTTTTTTCCCCTAAATAACACAAGTACGCCCTCATGAAAAACTCCCCAACAATATTGAGACTAATTATTCTTGTCTGTTAAAGAAGCTCTTTGAACCATGAAGACCCTCCGGAGTGTGAAGGAAAACCTTGAAACATTGCTGCTGCTTGACTACGAAGCCAAACCAGCTGCAGAGAAGATAATCAGTAGCGCTTCGAGAGAAAAAAGTCAACAACAAAACCAGAGAGAAGAGAAAGTCTTGCAGCAGCAGAATAAAATATTACGAGGAAAGAGGAGATGAACTGAGCTGCAGGAAACTTTGCTGGCCTTTCCTTACACCGTCTGTCTTTACAGCGCCTTGCCAGACCTACCTATTTCTTTTTCATATTTTCTCACATTACAACCACAAACTTCAAAATGTTTTATTTAGATTTTATATGATAGACAAACTCAAAGTACCGCATAATTGTGAATTTGAACGAAAAAGAAACCTGGTTTCCAACATTTCTTACAAGAAAATACCTGAAAAGTGTGGCATGCATTTGAATTGTAGAACGAACTTAAGGTAAAATTACAGCTGCGGGGGTTTTGGCCACCAAGAGACAGAAAGGTGTGTCTGGTTACAAAACAGTTTAAGCTTACTCAGATCGAATGGAGAGCATCTGTGAACATCAGTTTTCAAGTGTTACTGAGGATCCTAGATAAAATTTAAGGCTGGACCTTGACTGGCCCATTTTAACATCAATATGCTTTGATCTAAACCCTCCCAGTGTAGATCTTGCTTTGTGTTTTGGGTTGTTGTCCAGCTGGAGGGTGCCTTTTTCAGCCTCTTACGTTTTGGCTCCGTGGGTATCCCTGTATTTCGCTCCATTAATCTGCCTCCACAGCATGATGCTGCCATTGTCGTGTAGCCATGGGGATGGTGTGTTTCAAGGGGATCTGCAGTGTTAGTTTCTTCTTGCCGCTCTTCTATGAAGGCCTGATTTGTGAAGTTCACAACTAATAGTTACCCTGTTGAAAGATCCACCAGCCTGAGCTGTGGATCTCTGCAGATCCCCCAGAGTCACCATGGGCTGCCTGGTTGCTCTAATCAGTTTAAGTGAACAGCCATATTTTAGGTCTGCAGTTGTGATGTATTCTCTCCATTTTCTCATTAGGGATTGAACAGTGCTCTGTGAGATGTCAAATGTTTGGAAATTGTTTTAGAACCTTGCCCTGCTGTAAACTTCTCCACAAGGCGACTGTGGCTCAGTAGGAAGAGTAGTCGTCTTGCAATCAGAAGGTTGTGGGTTCAATTCCATCTTCCTCCTGCCATATCTTGATGTGCCCCTGGGCAAGGCACTTAACCTCAAGTTGCCTACTGATCTGCGTATTGGTGTGTGAGTGTGGTTGGGTGAATGTGGCTCTAGTGTAAAGTGCTTTGAGTGGTCTGCATGACTGGAAAAGTGCTATATAAGTTCATTCCACAACTTCATCCCTGTCTGCTGGGCTCCTTGATTTTCATTGTTCTCTGATATTCTCCAACAAACCTCTGAGGCCTTCAGAGAACAGCTGCATTTATACTAAGGCGATTGCTTTTTTAATGTTTTTTACGGCACTAGTGGCCTTAATTTTTCTCAGTTTTCAACTGTAAGCTGACAGGAAAGGGGTGGAGAGAGGGGGAAGACATGCAGCAAAGGTTGCTTGGGATGGGAGTTGAACCTGCGGACTGAAGCCTCTGAGTATAGGTCTGCCACGCCCAAGTGATTGGTTTTAGTGGTATTTATTCACGGGGTAATAATGGCTGAACTTACATGTTGTTCATTACGTTGGTATGCTTCAAAACAAATGCATCACACACCTTTCAGTAAAAAGTGAAAACCTTGTATCTTCTACTTTGTGTTAGTCTGTCACATGAAATCCCACTAAAACACGGTGAAGTTTACCATTCTAATGGGACAAAATGTAAAAAAGTTCTCGAGGTATTAATACTTTTAATGGCACTGTACTATACAAGGAACAGTGGATCCTCCTACCTTGACTTCTAACTTTTATCGCCTTTTTCCTTCAATACACTGAAAATCACTGGGCCCTCGGGAGATCCTGCACTAAAACTTGCCGGGGAGATAATAAATTAACCATCCTCTTTGTCTTTACCTCTTATTCAAGGATACACTGTGCAAGATAATCTCTGCTTATACAAACCTTCCTCTCATGACTCATCCCCCTCCCAGCCTTACGTTCATGTGTCCAAAAAGAAAACTCTTGACGTTGTGACAAGTCGGCACCATCAAACCCTCCTTTTTCCCCTTCAATGCCAATCCCGCTCCCAAAACACATTTTCTACTCTTTTCAATGGCGTCACGTGTTGATGTTGTTATCGTGCAATTGTAAAAACAACAACAACAATTATATTAATACAATGTGACAGGCAACGACGTCAACATGTGAAACAGATGAAGAATTACAGAGTGGGGATAAAAAGGAATTATGAGGATGTAAAAAGTTATTGTGCGCTACACATTGTGAAGTAAAATGTTTACACTTTGAAAAACAATGAATCTAGAACATTATTAGCCAAAATGGGATCTCCGTACACCCGAAGGACCAATCAGAATGAAGGATTGTACCGACTGTGATCGTGACAACAACTGTGAAGGCAACGGTGTTGAAAAACAAAAAATACAACCATAACCAGTGTTCCTATTTGCCGATGATAGTACCACAAACTTGTATTGATGTGTGTGGGACATGACTGATGTTTTATTTACGTGAAGCCCCTCCATCTTTGTGAAACAATTCTCAGAGATCATGAACGTTTCAAGAGGAAAATCATCTGTTTGAGAAAGTTAAAGGGAAATATAAGGCAGCTGAAATATCCCATGTCTGTTCTGCATCGTGGGGCGCTTCTTTGTACTAAAAAAAATAATCGTAACAAATTACTAACAAAAACATTTTGTGCAGTTTTACTTTTTAAACTCCCCAATGTGCTGGAAGCTGTTGGTGAGTTTGACTGAAAGTCTTCACACTACAATTAAATGTGCTAAATGATCTGCTTATGTTTGATGGTGAATCTGTTTGTTTGGCTTCTGTGACATTTTTTAAGCCACATTTCATGGCCAATTAACTGCTCTGATATCCATGTCTGTCTGAAAAAAGATTTTAGATTGTGTCTTGCCAAGAAGCGTGACTGGAGCTGGACAGATGGGACGGCATATGGTTTGTCAATGTGGGTCATTAATAAATTCTTTCCCCTTTGTTAAACCATGTTATCGACAGAGAAACAGCAGAAATCAAGTTACTTTCCTCCCCAGTAAGCGCCATGCTGACTGCAGCTACAGGAAAATAAAACAGCTGTTATAAGTCCTGTGCTCCCACCCAGTTTGGTGATTATGAGCTATTTATCCAGCCATGTAAACACAGGTTTGGAAAACTCAGTCACTCTTGACCAGAACCAGCAAAGCTTTCAACAGACCTCCAAGATCAGCGGTCGGCAAGTATAAACACTTGCATAACAACCTATTTCCTCTAATTTCACTATTTTCTCTACTTCTGGCAGCAATAAAAACCACGACAAACAGTAAATCATTCCAAATTTTAATTTAGGAGTAGAGTAAGCTTGTGTTTTACTTGGAGGGTTTAACCGGAACATCACTTCAATCTGATACTATACCTGTGGTGATTGTAGAAGAAGTTAGGCATCAGCAATGAAAGTGTCTCTGATTCATTTGGCTCAGTCACAAAGAAGATAAAAACAAAACAATTTTCTTACTTGATTAGTTTTATGCTCACTACAGCCAGTCAAATACTCCAGAAAACCTCGACAGACAGTCTTCATCATCTCCATTCAGGAAATACATTTTTAGATAATGCCTGACATTTAATAACAACAGACCAAGGAAAGGCTTACCCACTGAAGCTTTTGTTTTCAGCATGTGCTCAATACACGAAGAAACAGCAGGTACATGTTTAGATTTCTGGGGTGTTATCGCTCTCTAGAACCCTTGATTGGTCATGTTCACTAATTTCTCTTGTAAATGGCTTCACAGCAGAAAATGGTGGCATCACGACAAATTTAAAGCTTTTGTTGCAGAGCACCTGACTCCATCCGTTCATTTCAGCCCTTTACCCTGTCGTTCTGTCTGCATCCTTTACTTCCTGTAACTACTGGTTCAGTCCAAGGTAAACGAACTGAGGATCCCAGTTTTACCAGAGTGGAAGGACTGAGTGAGCCATGCTGCTGACAAAACAAAAAGATGTCTACGTGTCATTTGTGGAAATATTGTGACCCCAGCAGTCACCTGCAGGACTTTTTGCCAACACCAGGCCCCTGGGCTAAATTTGGGGAACCCCCCACCGTATCAAGAATGGCACAAATTTGGCCCTCCTGCAGAGGTGGTTAAAGCAGATGAAGATATTTTATTTTTAATTAAGGCAAAATTGTTACCAAACAAAATAAAATCTTCTTACAATGGAAAATGTTAGGTACAACACACAAAGTATTTGATTTTCAGTAGCCACGTGTTTTGCATTCTCCTTAATTTCATGGTAAATAGGAACACATCTATCTAGTAGTTTACTCAAGAGCAGGCTTGCACCCAAATCTGATTTTTATTCATTTCTTCAATTTATAACAATATAGCAACATTTTCAAAGAAAGAGTGACTCAAATCTTGTTCTTATTGCTGATAATAGACTAAAATTGTTGAATTTGTTTCAGTCAAGACCTGCTCACACCCATCCCCAATTTGCCAAATTCTTGAGTGCCACCTGCTCAGAAAACAAAGACAGGTAAACAGAAGAAGACCAATGACAACAAGCAAGCTGCGCATTCACGACAGGCTACGCTGTGCAGGGAGGGTTGAGGCACAGCAGAGAGCAAGGGAGGGGGACCTGTAAGGTGTGCTTGTTAAAACTTTCAGGCTAAGTCCACGGTTTTCTCAGACTACCTACTGCAGCTTTAAGTTCTGGATCTAGAAAGTCTGATTGTTTTTTTTTATTACATTTTTCCCACTTAGTTTATTGTTGAGTATAGTTTTTGACCACCCACCTACAAGTACTTTTGACTTTTTTGACAAAAGGTTTGGACACTGGTCTCCACGGTTTCCTCACGGTTTCCTCTTTATTCACCTTGTCTTCAGCCTTGTCTGTACCACTTTTTGCTTCTTAAAACACGGCTTGCTGATTGGCTTGGCTCCTGGCCGGTTTTTAATGCCAGGACGTCTGTCTGCCCAAACTCTTTTTCTCAATGACTTAAGCTTCTGTAGCCGGTTAAGGAAAGAGTGGGCAGGATAAAAGTGCTGCTGATGCCACGGGGAAAACAAGCGAGTTGAATTAGAAAAGCTGTCTGTTTAAAGGTTGGTAATCTTTGCTGGAGGACAGCTCCATATTGGTAAGTGAAGAAATGTAACCATATTTTTCTGCCTGTTGCTTAGGTACCAGCTAACCCAATTCATCGGGACTCTAGCTGCAGTGTTGTCGGTCTCCTTCATTATCAGTGTTTTCTGTCCCTCTATTGAACATTACCGTGTGATTTCTCATTCATTCTTCATGTGCGTATTTTGGGATTGTCGTCTGTGTGAGCTGGTGTCGTAATCTCCTTACTAGGACTTGCCCTGTGTCTTTGGCAAACGTCCCATACACACGATTAATGAATTCAAAAGCCAGCCTGACCCACAGGGAAACAAAAAAATGGTTATAAATTGGATTATCTGTGTGTGTGTGTGCATGTGTGTACCTGCCAAGTTTTATTAAATTTGCAATAAATCTGGCTGTCATTCAAAACTGAGAATAGGTGTTGGCAGGAGATTTGAAAGTGTCGGTTTGTGTTTTACATCGAGGTCGCTGTCTCTTCGTCCCGTCCAGCTGATGGCTTGCTGTAGTCGTACTTACACATAAAACACATGTAGAGTATGTACAGACAGCTTAAGTATCCGATTTACAAAGCATCACCCGATTAAAGACCATCCTCAGGTTTATAACATCTGAATGGAAATCTTCCATTATTATGGTTTAAAGTATTTTTAATGAGTGAGAGTGGACGCAATGCTAGCCCCCCTCGTCCACAGGTTGCTGCACACTGCCAGTCAGCCAGCTTAAAGTAGGCTACAACATTCTCCTCTTGCTCACAAAACAGGAAATTTCAGCTGTTTGCAAATATTTCTGATTGCAAAAGACACAAATTGTCATTGTGCGGAAGCTAAAGGAGTTTCACCCACAACTCATACTAAAGTAACGTTTTAAAAACTACAGCTGGCAAGCTCAGAGCGGCGCATCTGTTAAACAGCTGACAGGAGCCTCACTGAGGTTCCCTGGACTCCTAAAGTCTTAGAAATTACCTTATAACCCTGGTAGATGACTCTAATGGCTTTGATTCATATATGAACCTCTTTATATTAGATAGACAAAAATATTTTAGAAAATCAGGCCTGGGTGTGGCCAGTGTAAATACAAGAAAAAAAAACATGTTAATCACAGTTGTTTCATAGTTAACGTGGGGGAAATTACTTTTTCACGTAAGGCTTGCTGGATTTTCTGTGGGGTTTTTGTATTTACTCTGTGCTGATATTCAAATTCAGTTTGATCCAAAAACAACTATTTAATTTTAGTGGGTTTTTTTTCTTGTATTTGTGAATAAATCCAGCAGCAGAAGGAACAATGGTTGCTTTCCTGTTTAAAATAAAAGCAGCTGGATCATGCTGGGTTTTTAATTTCTGTGTAATTAACATTATACCCTTATTTATCAAACCCTGACAATCTCATATAAGCCCACATCTAACTGATGAACAGATAGAAACAGCCATTTTAAAAACAGCCCCCATCCTGACCAAACCAGGAGCTCCTAATCATCTTTCAGGGTGGCCACACCCGATGAGACGTTCTACCGCCAGAGGATGGCTGTGTTTTACAATCCATGACTTTTGTTGAGAAGATAACTTCTCTTACTCACCTTGGTTATATATTGTATCATTTCTAATAAATTTACAGCCTCTGAGCTTTTTTTTAAATTATAATAATCTTTAAAATACCACAATGGTACCAATTAACTGTTCTTTATATGTCTGGTAACATCTACGCTGAACCCACTGCCTCTAAATTTGGTTCTGTTATAAAAAAAACAGTGATTATTAGAAGGAAATCTTATCCATTTGAAATAAATTTCTACCAAGACCTTTGAGAAAAGAATTGCTAGCTATCAACTTGTCCAACGTAGATATTTTGGCATCTCTTTGCAATGCTTTAATGTCTTTTTTAGAGGAAAGAAAGAAACATATACACAGACGTGTCATCAGGAGCCTGAGAGTGAGAAAGCAACTCAAATAAGCATTCACTGACAGTTTTATGCAGGACTCAGCCATGTTGGATTTAGATATAAGAACTGGTGACATCAGAGTTAACATCTGGAGGTAGTCTAGTCGATTTTTGAATGAGAAATCAAAAATTCTGGCTTCACTCTTTATTTGAAATCTTTGTAATATTTGTTACATCTTAATGTGCTCTGTGTTCATGTGTGTCAAGAGAGAAATGTGTAGAATCCGGGTCAGAAGTGGAGAGGATTGTATTAGAGAATGTCCAAATGGAAAAACCCAGATGGGTAATGAAGGAAGCTGCTGTTGTGAATACATTGCCTTTTTCCAGAGTTTCCATATTTCCATAAAAAGTATTTTTTTTTTTTTGAATATTAAGCATCTAAAAGTGACCAGGCAAAATTAAAACTATACTCACAATAATAGAAAAAAATATGTAACCTTTTAAATCAGAAAGGTTTTTACCTCATCAGTACTTTAGACGTTTCCTGCTATGAATGTTTAGTTACTCACTACCGCTCTGTTATTAGATTGGTTGTTTGTTTACCCAAAAATACAACTTGCTCCTTGAAAACCATCGGAGTGACGTATATTTACGAGAAGAAGGTTACAGGCATCATAACAGCTTCACTCACTGTTGTATTAAACGCCTTTCCTGTATTTGTTTTTGTCACCATTTGTTTTCATCTTTCATATATTTATTGATCAATATAATTACATTATATCCGACTCAAGCTGCTGATCAAACACTCTCCTTTAAATCGGTGAAGCTGTGAGTCGTACAAGTGATGCTGAACACATTTAAAAAGAACAATTATTGTCATTTTTGTGGTTGAAGATTTCTGAAAGAAAATATCAATATAATTTATATTTTATTGGATTATTTTCTCTGTTAGACAATCCTTTCCAAGTATTTTTTGTCACTTTATACTCATGCAGTCACAAAGTGCTTTATCCGCTTTTGGTATTTATTTTTGTTTTGTTTTTTTTCAGTTCATTTTAGGATATCATTGTGTTGCATTTATTTTGCTTTGTGTTGGTTTTGATCATTTGTTTTGTAAGAGAAAATTCTCAGAGAGTAGAACACCAACATAGCTTAGTAAAGTTGTATGATTAATGTGCTTTTATCCTTTTTTGGGGTTTGTTTAAGTGTGGAGGTGTGGATTCATTAATAGTTCGCCGTCCATAGGTGTGTTGATGTATGAATCACGCTCATTCTGATTACAGTGGTGTTAATGTTGGAGATGTTGTAGTAAAGAGTATTTTTTAAATGCTGAAAATGATATGATATGAAAAATGATATAGATGTTTACAAAGACCAAACATTTCTTTCATCTTTTTTTCTTAAAAGTGAAATAAAACTTGACTGGCAAATGTTGAAAAGTATGTCTACGTCTTTTCATCGGGTAGAAATAACATGTTTTCCTTGTCCAACTTGTACCATTGTGCCCCAACAAAACATACTGTTAAATTCTCTTTGTAGTTATACATTTGAATAAATCATACATAGCAAATGCTTAGATGTCCCATTTAATTAAATTATATAATATTTACAGTAGATCTTATATGACACCCCATTGGGGACCCTTCTTCTAATGAAATATGCCAGACCCCAGATTAAATGAAAATAACTATGTCGCCTCCTGCTGGTAGACATTGTTTATTGGACCCAAATAATCATATTTCTTTACAAAATCATCGGTTGGCAAAATGGGTACAAGAAGTCCCCAAGCAACTGACGAATGGTCAGTATGACATGAGCAAAAACCTTAAAATGGCAAAGGGACAAAATGGCCGCGTCCCGCTAACTCAGTCCAGTATTTCTTTGCATCTACAATTGTTGCCAGAGAAACTAAACACCTGCGACGCAAATATAAATGTCTTTATGGCTCTGCCCACACCAACACATTTTATAAAATACTTTTAGATAATTTAGAAAAGGCTTTCAAAGAAGAGGTGGGTAGATTCATGGCTTGTGTCTCCATAACATTGTGTGTAATTTAAAAACAGCTGACATAACACTATCGCTTTACATATTAGTAGCAAGGACCATGTACTGTTCAACCCAGGCCTCAAAATGACTTCCGACCCTGTAGCATCTGCTCCTTGTTATGTAGGGCTGAAACAATTAATCGGATTTATTGATTATTCAAATAACCGTCAACTAATTTAGTAATCGAATAATCGTTAACTGAAGTAAACAGACTCTAAATCATGCCAATTGCTGAAAGAACAACCTGATCAGAGCAATAATTAGGCCAAAACTGTACAAAAAAATCATACATTTTGCATTTAACATGGAAAAACCTTCTTTGTCTAGAAATATGCTCTATCCAGAACTCTATAGCTTCACCTGGTACAAATCCTGTAAAAAAATCTCCTATTAAGCACCTTTTGCTATCTAATTATTGATCAATTAATCGAAATAATAGTCAACAGATTAACCAATTAGCTAAATAATCGCTGCAAGCCTGTTGTGACCTGATGACGCATTTACTTCCCTCAAATGATGTGAATTAAATTAACAGAGGTTTACAAAACCATGACATCATAATATGGATTTTCTCAAATTGTTCAGCATTGAAATCATCTTATGATAGCTAATTTAAACTCCTAACTCTAAAAAAAGTAACCAAATTCTCTAAAAGAAAAAAATATTTTGGTTACTGACCTGAAGCAGGAAAGGTTTAGTCTGATTTACTATTTAGCAGTGAGAAAACAAAGGTTATGTGTCTTTTTAAACACTTTATATAAATATCTGGTTTCAACGTCTCTGGGATGAGATCAGTATTGTTGTTTGCAACCAAAAGTGTTAAAGATCTGCAGCATTTATCAGTTAAGTATCCAGGATATTGTTTCACACCCTATCTGAGACACGTTAGGAGAAAGGTTGCTGGAAGTTTGCAAACTCATGCGTACAAACATTGACAGACACCGGGGACCAAACTGGTGAAACAACCGTGCTGCACTGCTGGCCAATAGACACCTCATCCATGCTTTACGGATTTACTCTCAGGGACTGTGGGGACAGCTGGGTTACTCTGATTTTCTGTGTTTTTCTTTCACTTCCTAAAACAGATCCAATTAAGGCACAGAAGACCCAAAGTTTCAGTTTTACAGGTGCAAATGTGTGGCTGTGGGCTCCTGCATCCTTCTCCTGTTCCCGTTCTTCTCTGTCAGCTTCTCAACAACAAAGTGGCAGCTGTTATTCTCACAGCGATCCGGCAGTGAGAAAAGTCTACATCCTCTGCTGGAGGAGAACGGGACTCAGGGTAAACACCATGGATCCTAAGGGAAACATAAAGGAAAAGAGGAGGAACGAAAGAAAGATGCAGGCTAGAATAAAATAGTTAAAAATGCATTTAAAGTGTAAGAAGGAAGAAGAAAGAAAACACATGGAAAGAAATGTGGCTAAATGTTTAACAGAAGGAAATAACAAACCAAAGCAGTAGAATAAGTGATGGAGTTGTTGCTGGAACAAATTTATCCTCTGGGATAAAGCAGACAGGAAGTGAGTCGCTACATGGATCGCCTCATCTCTCATGGGCCCAAATTTTTGCCTTTATGCATAAACGCTTTTGACACTTCTTAGTTGGTTAATTGGCTTTGTAGTAACAGGCAACTTCTTATTAGTATTCACCAAACAAAGCGGCTGCTTCTTGCAGAAGAAGTCAGATTTCAGGCATGAAAGGAAACAAAGGAGCTGCTCAGAAAACGAGGCTTTTATCACTCTATATGAAATGAAACACAAATGCTGCAATTCTATCCGTCATCTCAGTCTGACAAAAAGCTTTTGCAATGGCAGAATGTTGTTGACAGAAACAAAAGCTGAGCCAACAGTGGCATAGGATAACAAGACATTTAAATCTTTATGTGTTGTTCATTTTCGGCCAGACGTTTACATACAATCCATCCATTGTCTTGTGGGATACATCTGGGCAGGGCAACACAGAGACACACTCATATCTAAGGACAAATTGGAGTAACCAATTAACCTACCAGTCAAGCATGCACAGGGAGAGCATGCAAACTCCATGCAGAAAGACTGTAGGCTGCGATTCAAACCCAGGATCTTTTTGCTGCAAGGTAAGAGTACTAACAGTGTTTCCACCGTGCAATCCGCTTTTTTCTTTTAGGTTATTTACATAGTGCCAATTCACAACAAATGTCAGAAGAAACAAGGATTCAGCTTTTTGGTCACTATAACAGGACGTAGGATCTTTGGAGGAGTCAGGGTGAAGCTTATAAATTTAAGAACAATTTAAGTTAAATATCCAGTCAGAATTATGCAAGATGATGATGGCTTGAAAAAGTCTTGTTTCTCTAAAACCTGATAAGGAACATTTAACCAAATGTTAGTGAAGGTCTATGTATATATTTGAGCTGGTATGTAGTTTTGCCACAGTTTAAATCCATCATAAAATTGCAAAATTAATATGACATTCTGCCAATGATGAGAGGGCGTAAACTTAAAGTTAACCACTAAAGGAAGGAAGGAACTGTATGCCATTTACCTGCGAGTTTTTTACAAATAAAAGGAGGCAAGTGCCAGGAAAATTTAGTTTATGCCTTCTCTAACTATCAAGCACAAAAAACAGAAAACAGCAAATGATTCCCATAAAGTCACAAGTTTATTACTAAAGGTTCACCCATATACTTTATTAATTAGAAAGAAACAATAAAATATTACATCTGGATCACCGTATAGTATTCCCTTTATAGCCGACAGTCATATACACTACAGAAAACTGAAAACACATCTTGTCTTATGTATTTTGCCATCTGCCACTTTTTAAAGTGAACCCACTCTACTGATTCTCCTAATTAATTAAACGAGTCCAGGAGTAAAATATGGTCTCATTACTGGGAGAAACTGGAGGCAAAGAAATGTGACAGCGAGGCTGAGAGAGGAAGAACAGAGAGAAAAGATGTCAGCCAGAGGCCTCAGGGTTGGCCCAGGGGCGACCAGTCACCAAATGTCTAATAAGAGGAAAGTCAAAGATTTCTGCTTAGTGCTGAGCACCCATAATATCTAACAGAACACTGCTGCAAGTATGGTGCATACAATTAAATGCCAGTTTGTGACATAAATAGGACAGAGAAGAAGCTAAAGTTCATGGCTTAACATAGAAACAACCCAGCTGCTTCCTTGTGATGGAAAAGAAACAAACTAATAGCAGCAGGATGGACTGTGCTTCACTTGTACCAAAGCTACACAGACCACACTATACACTTGTGCTAAGAAACAAAAACAATTACTAAGATCATATGAGGTAATAATCATAATTATTTTAGAGCCTGATTCAGGACATAATAAAATGGCCTTACCATAAATTACTTTGGCACAAAATCGGACAAGCCCTGTAGCTAATGATACATCAATAAAAATATGTAACAGTGTGTTTAGTGCTACAAATATACAAGCAACCAAGATGGTACCAAATAAATTTAACAAATAGATCTGCCTACATTTGTTTTTATCTTGCACGTGTCATTCTGCAATGATGGACGCCATCTTGTAGTGCTAGATTCAATTAGGATTAGGCTATCACCAATTATCTGTTGCACTTAATTAGTGCTATAGCTAATTAGCTGGCATGTGGGTAAATATTATTTGCCCTTTTAGTAATTAACACCAGGCTTGCAAACTTTACAAATGATTATAGCTAACTTGTAATGAAGGCACTAAAGTTTTCCAAATGATTAGAGTTGGTTTGTAGTCCTAGCTTTTATTGACACTTTTGCTAACTACCTGTGGCACTACAAACTTGCTCTGGTGATTAGTGCCAATCTGTAGTAATATCACTAATTAGGATTAGCCTATTGCTAACTGGCAGTAGCACTACAGACTTGTACCAATTATTAAGGCTATTTTTCAGTGAAAGTGGTAATTAGCACTAGCCTGCTAACTAGTTCAAGCTCTACACACTAGCACAAATGAGTAGAAGTGGTTTTCAGTACCATTGCTCATTAGAACAAATCTATTCCTTACTAGCAGTGACAATAAAGTGAAAACTGACAATAGCTTATTACTAACTACAGTTAGAAACACAAACCTACATGCATGATAAGGGCTAGGTTGTAGTGCTAATTAGTACTAGCCCATTGCTAGCTAGCACTAGCAGTAAAAGAAGTTTAGAATTACAACCATTTATGTAACTAACTGAAAGTGCAATATAAACATGTGATATGGGTGTCTGGCACTTTTATATCAATTAAAATGTAAGTGGGACCAACCAAAAGGTAAAATAAATGAAACATTTCTAAGCTTTATATAGCACCAGTTTGCTATGCCATTGCTAACCAGCACTAGCAGTTGAGTTAGTTTCAAACACTGATTTAACCATTTCAAAATAAATGTGTACATGTGGCACATTTCATGCCAATCCACATGTAATTTTAACAAAGTTAAAACAACTGCAATAAAAATAATAAACAAGTGTTTTTTACCGTTTCATTAAAAAATTACAATAGGTATAGCTGTGTATTATTTGTGTACTATTGCAGTCAATTTTTCTGCAGTTCAGGTAATCCATGCTAATAGCCATCATCTGTCTAAAAATAAGCAATTGTTTGGATTTGAGTGAAGTTTTGAAGTTGCACAAAAGTTTACCTCCAGGATCAGGAACTTCTAAGCAAACCAGTAAACCCCATTACTATAGACAACACCCGGCAGCCTCACTGTGATCAAGTCATACTCTGAGCTCAGCCAGAGGTACCATCATGGAAATTATACAAACATGTTTCTGATTTAACAGTTGGAATGATACTTTCATGAGACAACATGTGACTCATACAGCTCTGATGTGATTTTGACGACACTAGCATCAATGCTGTTAATGTTTCTGAATATAATGCCCAGATAATGCAATTTGTAACAAAGTTATGCAGTCATGCACAGGGTTAACTAAACGAAACAGATTTGACTCCTTTTGACAGTACTGTGATTTTACATTAAATCACAATGAAATGATTCTTTCTAACTCCAAGCTTCAGAATGTAGTGTCCTGCTGATCTAATAAAGATGCTATTAAAGTTATTTTTTGCACATTTATGTGATTCATATAGATTTATGAATGCAATTCATTATGCAGGTTTTCTCCCTTTTTGGGGTTCTTTGTATATTTTGAATCAAAATAATAGCAGTAAAGTATCAGAGCTCAGGTGACTGCCCAATACAGTCCAGAACTGCCCACGCTGCAGTTATTATACCACAAAAATAAAACAGATAAATCCAGCAATTAGGCATTTACCAATACATGCACCTCTTTAGATCACTAAACCTCAGTAATAAATGGTTTAAAATGAACATGCATGTGAAGCGTTGATTTTTCTTTGCATTCTCAATAAAACCAAATAAGTCCAAGTTCAAAATGCAATACCAAACAGAACCTTCTTAATTATGAAAAATGTATTCAGGAGGCTACAGACACTTAGTACAAAAAGTAAGTAAGTGTAACTGCAAGGTGGTTGTATTGACATCTGCATCATGTTTCACCAACATCCAAGACAGATTGGCCAAGGTGCATTTTAACTGCAGCGAAACGAGCGAGTACCTGATAATCCTGTCCAAATTAAAGAACAGAATAATACTAATTTAAAATGATGGGCCATTTCGGTACGGACTGAGAGGAATGTGTTGATATTTTTGGTCAAGATTTTGAGTGTTAACCGTCACACATCTAAGTCGGTAGTAGAAAGCTTTGTTTGTGCAGAGCACCTGACAATCATCATCTGTTCATCTTTAAAGATCAAGAAGGAGGTTTCATTCAAAGGAAATGCTGACCCCTGCAGGTGAAAGCTGCTGTGGTAATAAAATGAACCAATTATAGAGTTGTACAGACAAATTGCACAAAACAGTGGCATTTAAAAAATTTTGCATCCTTTTTAAAATTCCAGGGTTTTAAACTTAAAAAAATTGAGACCGTGAATATTTATTCTTAAATGTTTCCCACCTTTATTGTGACATTCATCCTACATAAATCAACTAAAAAATCCAATAAATCTGTTAGAGGAGCTGCAGTAAATTACAAAGCAAAAAGTGTGGGTTGTGTTTTAAATGATTTTCTGTATTCTCCATATTTTTGGACTATGGAGACGGGTTGCAGTCGGTTTTGACCAAAAACCTTCAAGAAGATGAAGATGTATTATTATTTGTCAGCTTTACATCAAGTCCAATCATAGATCCGTATCAAGAAAAATATGACTTCACTGGATGAAAAAGGAGAATGGCCTAGCTAAAGTCTAGAAAGTATGGAGTACAAAAATCCATGTGGTCACCTGAAGAGGGCTGTGGACTCCAGATGTCCTGGAGAAATGTTGCAGGAAGAGAACATATTGCCAAGTCAGGATGTAAGATACTGATGTGCTCCTACCAAAGAACATTGAATATTCTAATTATATCAAAACAAAATATTGTTTTAAGCCTGTGCACGCTTATGCAACCAGGTAATTGCAGCTTTATATTTATCCAACAACAGATTCGTTTGATTTTTCAGTTGAGTTGGACAGGATTAGAGTGACATCAAGGGTGGAATAGATGGGAAAGGATGTAGCATGGTCTCAGTATGTTAAGCCTCAAACACCTGGAAGGTTAACAGTGGTGTGTAGACATTTAGGAGCCGCTGTATGAACCTGTCATGCAGTCGATGTAAACCCATTTTTCAGCAGCCAGTATGGACACCTTCTTTCATTATTTGAGGAAACCATAAAACAGTCAGCTCAATCAGATATGTAATTCCGAAGGATTATAAGAAATAAAGGCAGCTAGCGCTCATAACAGCAAAGAGGATTCCCTAAATATTTTCAAACGTTTTTCTCTGGACAAAAATAATAAAAAAAAATAAGAAAATAGACTCATTTTGGTTTTACCCTAATCCCATTTTAACCTCAATCACCAGCATTAGTAGTCAGTAGTAAAACTCATGTACATAGATTATCTACACATCGTACCATCATTTCACCAGTCAGAGTGGACAAAAAGGAAATACACACAAAAACAGGAGAATAGCAAATTAAATACAGAAAAACTGGAAGCTTTGGTAGAAAAAAACCTAATGTACCATTAACTGTGTGCACCACCCGTTTCTAACGCTCTGAGTTAATCAGGGGATCGAAATAAAATCTACATAAAACTTTTCTTATGTCCACTCAGACAAATTAAAACAGTAGAGCTATGGAAGTGGAGGCTTAAATAAAGTTATATCAGCCTTAAACAACAACCACAGGATTGAAACAGAGTCTGTTACATTAAGATGTCATTGTGCAACTCTTAGTCACCAGAGTGCCTTTTTCCACAGTAGTGCTGCTAATTTAGCCAACATCCTCCTCCTGGCTGCAACAGCACTTGTAGGAGTTAAAAAACACACACGAACACACATTCAAATTAAACCCATTTCCATTTCGAGGTTCTTAAAAAGAATCAATGAGGGGATTACCTGACACCAACACACCCCACATCAGGTGTTCTCAAGATAACCGAAGTTTGTCCTCTAAGTTTGTGCAAGAGCACTTTTCTGTTTTTCAACAGGGAGTTGACTAAATGGGGTGAAGAAGATTTTAAAATTTAAACAACTGTTACACCTTAAACCCCAAATTAAGAATCTAAGACATTTTTAAACTGCTTTGAATAAAGATTAAGGCCGGAAACTGTTTTCTGATCAATCATTAAGCAGATTATAGTGAAAATGGTTAAGTACAGTATAATACCACTGGAAGAAAAAACAAGGTAAATTTTCATCCCCATCTAGTGGTCAGCGTCTGCCATTACAGTTAAAACCTTCAGATTTAAAAAGCTTTTTTTTTCTTTAAAAAAAATCCCCTAATTTTAGCTTGTTAAACCTAAATATTTTTACATATAAGGGTCTAAAAATAAATCTATCAATGGTGATCATATCTGAGGAAAAAATGTGTCGGATGCCAGCAGCGGCCATTTTGCTCGACACAGTTTAAAGCTTTCCGGAATATATAAAAAAAGAGGTTAAAAATGTTTAAAACACAAAGGTTCAGCTTCACTGTGTTGCCATAAAGCAGCAAATCTGACTGACTGCAAGACAATGAAAAAGATGCAGGGGAAAAAAAAATTAAAGACATTTTAAAAAATGTGTAAAAAAGAAAAGTTTGATTATAGTGCTAATGAAAATGTAAACCAAAAAATTGTCAAAAACAGCAAAATAAAAAATACAGCTCTGTAGACAAGGACAAAACAGTGATTGAAGAGAAGAATAGAATTAGTAGATAATCCACAATTGTTTCTACCCCACATATGATCACTATAGACCCCTATCTTATTTTTTTCTCTCTGTAAAAGTAAGAAGTCTAGTTGAAAGAAATTTCAGCCTCCGACATGCCAGGAGTGGTTGGGGAGGATGTAGAATCGGCCAGCGAGGCGTGACTATTGTCCAAGCTCTTGTTCACGCTTCTCCGAAAGGGTGTTGACTGGAAATAGGGTGTGGAGCAGTTGGAAGGCGTGCCTGAGCTGGGGCTACTGAGATTGGACGGGGGAGAGAAAACAGAATCATTTTGGATGCCTTTGTTTTGTCGGTCCAATTGAAGGTGCTGACTGATCTCGTCTGGCAGTCGACGGTACTCCTCCTCGAGTTCTCGATCCAGCTGGGACTGAAGCTGTTCAAGAGCACAAAAATGAACAAAGGGTGGTTGGTATGGGGTCAAAGGGAAATTGCCACTCAAGAAAAGTGGGTGAGATCTGTAAACAATAAATAAAGACAGCAAATTTCTCCTTACCCACAAAAACAATGTTTTCAAAGCTGTACTTCCAACATAATCGTAAAATATTTGTCTAATGCACAATCTGGCTGTAACCTCTGAATAACATCTCGACAGCTACGTTTTCTGTAGAGCAGCTCAACCTTCAGCAGCAAAACACTCTCAGATTATGTGAAGTGTTTTATGCAGCTACCGCACAGCTCTCTAATGTAAAAGATTCCGGTGACACAGTTAGAAGAAAAGGGCAAGACTGTGAATTCCCGTGTGTATTAGAGTAATAATGCTGGTCAGAAGTGGAGCAGAAATTGTCTACCTGAATGCTGCCAGATTCAAGTTTTTAAAATTATAGTTTTTGTCTGTGAGTAAATTGTGGAAAATTACACTTTCTGTGACACAAATTAACTTCTACAATGTTTTTAGTGCGGGAATATAACTATGTAGACGTGAAATATCTGCTTGATTTATCAAGACATCGCTTAATTT
>JAHUTJ010033766.1:0-24084 GCA_036250325.1 Characodon lateralis
TTTTTTGTTCAGTATATAATTCCACATGTGTTAATTCATAGTTTTGATGCCTTCAGTGTGAAGCTACAATATTCATAGTCATGAAAATAAAGAAAACTCTTTGAATGAGAAGGTGTCCAAACTTTTGGTCTGTACTGTATGTTCTTGACTTGGAATCTGTCTGTATGATTCAATTGTATTGACTTTGTAAAGTGCCTTCAGATGACGTGTTGTGAATTGCGCTATATAAATAAACTGACTTCAATTGTATATATATTTGTTCTGTATGCCACAGATAAGTTAGAGTTTACACAGCGTTACTAATATAGTCAGTTTGGAATCAGCACAACTTAGCATGCATATGTTTGAGCTATGTGAGGAAACTGATGAACCTGGAGAAAACATCATCTGAGAACCAAATTATAGACGTTTTTCCTGTGATGCAACTCAGCAGATTTACTGACAGTCCAATATGTGGCAGTGATGTGGTGTTTTTCCATTGCATATCAAAAAAAGTTTAAAATTTCTCAACTAAGTTTGTTGTAATTTGTCAAATCCTTGACTAATGACCTGTGAAGGTGCTGATGGCAAGAAAAAAAAACACCTTCAAACAGAGTCCTAGTAAAAACAGACATCCAGCTGAAGGATGCTTTTTATCTGTTGATTGAGAGCGTTTCTGCATATGGTGGTTTTGCTTTCTGAACAGTGGTGTAATTGGTTGGTTGTTATACTGTTTATTTAATCCTTTTCTTCAGTTTTATATTATATCACATGTATAGCATATGTGAATGTTTGCTGTTCTCCAGCAATTTATTGTCAAGTAACCCTCTGGTGATGGTTTTTGTGTCAGTGTGGCTGTGGTTCTGGAACCATTAGAACAAAGTGATGTTAAATAGATAAATGTAGCATGGCATCAAAGCAAAATAATTGTAATTCTAAACTGAATCCAGTAAACTGATTATAGTTTTTTTGTTTTGCATTTGTAGACATGTGAAAAGCAGAAGCTGAAACAGATCTCCAAGAAGGATAAGTGCACCCTCTCCTTTGTCTTCTACATGAAAGCTGACCGCACCAAACAGCGAAAATTTGAATCTGCGCTCCACAAAGGCTGGTTCATCCATTTAGCCAACACAGACTTGGTGGAAATGGCTGAGATGGATGGAGGACTGGGAGATTCATCATTCCTCTTTATTATTCAGAAGTGAAAGAGGGTTGTTTTCTACAGACTTGTACTCACTGCTAAGCCATCACATAATTTGGAAATAACAGAAAGCACAGTCATGACCCATCTAAGTTAGTGACGAATAATTAAGTCAGGGTGTGAAGCTCTGGTTTGATGGATGTGTGTAGAGATGTGTCATACAGTTTTTTTTTTTTTTACCATTGTTACACTTCAGGCTTCTTTGTTGTTGTTGTGTATCATTAAAATTTCAAAGTATTTGCAAAAAAGAAACTGACTTTATTCAGACAATATACTTCATGATAAATTAGTTTATTTAACTTTCTAAATATACATTATGAAGCTTCTTGAGCAAAATAAAGATGATGTGAAACATAAAATCAGACCAATGAGACACACATAACATGTTAATTCCCACTTAGAAAAACACTTTTCTTATAATGTTACATTTAAGGCCTGCTGAATGACTGATTGTCTGACCAATCATTGTTGCATTAATAAATAATATTATGTTCCAAAACTGAAAAGAAAAATAATAATTTCTGGCATACTGCATTTTATCGCAACACTTATTCAATTTTTCCACGTTTTTATTTATTGTAGCAGCAACAATATTTGATTAAACCTTTTTTAACCATTACAGTGTTAATTGCAGGTCTGTAGCAGCAGCAATAAGTGACTTGATATTTTACAACCGAATAAACGATCAAATTTGTTGAAATAAAATTAAATCCCATTATACAACTGAAATGATATGCACAAAGAAATGCGCTTATTAGCTAATAATTTAGATCAAGACTGAAAGGAGAACAATAAAAGTGTTTCACTTTTATATTATAAATTACAAAACAGTTTTAGTAGAAGGGTAAGAAGTACATAAAAAGAAGACATGTAAGATTTAAAGCTTGTAGCTATTGCAACTGAATCATAATAGGTTGAGGTTTAATTAGTTTAACCCTTTTGAATGGAAACTGGCAAACCTCAAATAAAAATTTTATTTTCCTAATGAACTCTTTCAAAAAATGTTTGCAGCTTAAAGGTACATTAAAATAATATTCACAAGCTTCATTATGTCAATATTATATTAAAAGTCCTTGTGCCAGAAATGGCTTAAAAAACTAAAATTAACTAAGTATATATTATATCACACCATTTAGCTACACTGTTATTATTGAAACTAATATTCAAGTATCTGGCAATTAAACCTGCTGTCTTGTTTTCGTCTTTGTTTTTTCACTAAGGATATTAACAATACTGAAACTTTCACAGATATTCACATTTATCAAATACAAGAACGCTTGTGAAATGTCACATAGAACTGAACAAAGAACTGTGAGATCATGCGCCCTGAGCCACAACCTTTTATTTGACCTCTTAAAGCCCAGTTTGTTCATTGTTACTGTCCTCATAGGCAGCGTTACTAATTCCATCAGAATCTGTGCTGTAAGGATTCTCTGCAGCTCTCTTTGAAAGTTTCCTACAAACACAAAAAACATAGAATGTTTCACCTCTATGAAAGTGATGAGTAACCATGATAGAGATTTTCTAAAGAAAACACTCACTTCTTGCGCTCCCTGATACCAGATATGAAGAGGTACACACCCAGCAACACTACAATGCCCATGACAACGCCGAATACCACCAGCCACACCTCCACTGTCTGATTTACAGGCGGGGCTAGTGTTGGCTGGATACCTACAAACTCAAGTGTCTGGTCATCTAATTGGAAGGCTTCGTTGATTCGACCTCGACTTAACCTTGGATAGATAGTGAAATGAACATGTTATATAAGGTCCCTGCAAATGTTTCATGCATAATTAAACAAACAAATATATACTACATACACTGCATAAAAAGACACAAAACATTTTTTCCTCAGGATTTTAGAATAATCCTTTAGTACTTTACTGAAAATCAGATGTTTATTAGTAAGATTAATAGACCTCTAAAGAACTTGGGAAAGCCCAATTAATGATACCCTAACTTTGTATGCTTCTGAAAGGTTAATTCACAACATTCTAGTTAAATAAATGCTTTTTGTGGCAACACACTGCTTCTTTGTGTGACATCATGGAAAAGACAAAGGAAATCACCCAAGATATCATGAAGGAAATGTTGAACCTCCAGAAGTCTGGTTGATTCTTTTCAGATGCCTCAAGGTGCCACATTTGTCTGTCAAAATCCTTATATGCAAGCATAAATGACATGACGATGTCCAGCCATCATATAGTTCATGAAAGAGATAGGGGCTATGTCCCACAGATTAATATGCTTTGATGCAAAATGTACAAATCAACTTCAGAACAAAAGCAAAATATTTTGTGAAGATGTTCGCATAAGATGGTAAGAGGATGTCATTATCAACATTGAAACAAATCCTATATTATTATGGCCTAAAAGCCATTTGGTTGGGAAAAAGCCATTATTCCAAAACCAACATAAAAAGGTAGATTACAGTTTGCAAATACAGTCAGAGATAAAAACCCTAATTTTGAAACATGTCCTTGGATGTCCAAAATACAGCAAACTACTGTTGTGGAAGGATATGCAAGATGTCATACATATAAAAATGCAATTCCAAATACCAAGGAAAATGTGTGCAAACTTCTCAAACTAAATATATTTAAAAGTAACTTATCCTTCTGACATTTAGCAAATAGAAATTATTTGGGTAATAATAACTGACACTAAATCTGAAAAATATTTGTTTGATTTGATGTCAGAAAGTGTGTGTGTGTGTGCGTGGAGGGTGGGGGGGAGTTATAGATCTCTTTTTATAGAGTGTAAGAGGATGTCAATGCCTGGTTTCAGCTTCATGTAAACTAGATGACATCTTTGGAAGAAAACACATCTGTGTGTTTTAAAATGTGTGTCTTACTTGATGGCTGCCTCCATGTCGGACTTGGGAATGTATGCAGAGGGGTTTCCTGGGTGGGTGGCCACCATGTAGAAGGAGATCCTGGGCGTTTCTTCATAAGTGACAATGTGCTCTGTCCTGGTGGTGAAAGAATAGAAATGCTCTCAGGGTAAACAGCAGGAAGCATAGAGTCCATGTTTTCAAAGAAGCATGAATAATCTTTAATGAACACCAGGATGGAACAGGGTACTGACGTGAAAATAAGGTTCTGGTTCTTTTGACTGTAGTACTGCCTCAGGGCGTAAGCAATGCTGGCCTTGAAGAGGTACATCTCGTTGGCATTCCAGGGATACTGAAACAGATTTTTGCGTCATAATATTAATAAAGAGAAAAAAACACAGAGTGGATTTTCTGTTCACTGCAGCCCAACATGCTAGTACTCACAGCATTGTCACCCATGGCAGCTGACAAACTTATTCTCACTTTAATGGCATGTTGTGCATCTGTAGGAAACATGATCATTTCTAATAAAGCTTTGATTTTTTTAAACATGTATTTATTTATTTTTTTACCATCATAGTAATATTTTCAAAGACCCACAATAAAATGTGAAATACCTTCTGCCTCTCTATGAATCAACCACATGAAACTTCTCTAAGTAAAGTTCTTTCTAGTAACTAATGTGTTTTAATTTGTTTATTTTAGTCATCAAAACAACTTCAGTATTTCATTCCTTTCCCCATCTGTTTTACATCCCTGCACCTTCAAACTTATTTGTTGTCCCAAAATATAAAACAAAAACTAGTTCATTTATACATTTTTATTTGCCTAAAAACAATACTTTAAATTTACAAGGAACTTAAGTGTAAGACACAAAGGAGCAGGTGGGTGTTGAAAATCAGGTGACTAATTATGAGGAGGATGGGAAAGGAATCATTTCCTTTTCGTTGTTCCAACAAATAAGCACAGAGTCAGAGTAATAATCCTCAGGGTCATTTTGATTTTACTCACTTGGATCCACTGTTGTCTTCCAGCCCACAGCTCTCTTGTTTTTCAAATTATCTTCCTTCAACCAGTCATAAAGCTTTTGGAAATAGTCCATCAAGGCACGAGCATCCATTCTTACATCTCCAGATATCGTTTGCAAAGCCCTGGTCCAGGACTGAGACCTCCCCAGCTCTAACATGTTCCTATAGAAAAGAAACATTATTAAAATTAGCATTCCTGTGTTTAAACATGTGCAACACATACATGCATTATTTAGGACACAAAGACCAACAGTAAAGACAACCAGGGAGTAGATACCTCAGCTTGGTTCCTGCTGTCTTGGAACCAGTGATGTCACATGAGGACAAATCCCCTGTGTGACCTGCTGCGTCACACAGCGCTTTCTGGAACTGAAACTGGTAGATGGTTCTTGTAAAATACCTGTAAAGGAACAAGCAACACATACACTTGCATTAATGAATAGATCAGGTACTTGTGTTTTCAACTGAGATGTAATATTTCGTTGTCAGACTGAGACTGTCTGACACTTTTATCTTGAATGAAAACATGTTCTTTTCTCTTTTATGTGTTACGAAGCCAAAACAGATTAAGAGCAAGTCTTTTTTGAAAGAAGCTCAAAAGAATGTCTGGTTTGTGTAAAGATTACAGCAATTTCTGTTAGAATGTTACAAATGAACTAATTTTCAGTCGAAATGTTAAAAAAAAACGTGAATCAACAATCTCTCTGCCAACAAAGTAGATAGAAAAAAAATCCAGAAAACCTTTGTTTGCTTTATGTGGAGCTTTGAAGCTTTTACCTGATAAAGGAGTAGTCTCCAGATACATGGAACAGAGCAGGTGGGTCGCAGTAAGTTTCATCTCTTGGTACAGGCTCAGCAACTCCCACCAGCTCCCTCCTGTAAGAACAATGCTGAATCAGCACTAACGCATACTGAGACCTGCACTTAGGCAGGTGTTTAACTGCAAAAAACCAAACATTTTTCTTATTTCTAACACATTTTATTGGGGTATAATCAGTAGATTATCTGTGCAACTTTCAGAAAATGGAGAAAACGTAAAGCATCACTGACAAATTCCCATTTAAAGCCCTCTTACTTCATCTCCCACCAGCGCTTCATCCATTCGTCTTTGGAAATATTCCCTGCAAACACCTGCCAACGCCACTCCTCCAGCATGTAAGTGAAGGGCAGCGTGGCCACAATGGTGAGGGCCTGTTTCAGCAGGAAGTTGATCTCAGTTTCTACAAAACAGAACAGAAAATGACACAAGGGGAGAAAACATAATTTGATCTCTAATTTTATTTTAATACGTCCAGGGCTGTGTGAGGGGGCTTCTGCCAATCTAAAAGGGTAAGTTGGGGAGAGGCAGGGCTATGGCCTTTCAGTGAACCCAAGATCTTTCTGCTAAGGTTGCATTTATATGCTTTTACGTAGGTTTGCCGCTAAGCAAGGATGATTTACCAATACATTTTCTTTAATCTTAATGACACCCAGGGGTGAAAGTGAGCCAGTACGGTCCAGTACTGCATACCACTAAAAGATTCTGCGCTGGTACGCAGTACCGGGAAGAGGGCTGTCTGCTATGAAGCCGTCATCCAGAACCAGTTATGGCTGCAAAAATTCACGAGCACACAAAGAACATCAGATCCGCTACCAAAAGCCAGTCTAAAACATAAATATAGCTTTTTTTCCCCCTCATTCCAAATAGTTTCTGAACTGTTCTGCTATGCTGGAGCCTTAATGCTCTTGCTTTGCTTCTCTCCCCTCGGAGCTCGAGGTTTTTGTGAACGGCCAGTCTTTAAAACGAGCACCGCTACCTTTAATGTCTGTCTGCTCGCTGCTAAATACCTCAGTTAAAAGCAAAGGGAGAGAAACTAGTTGTGTTTCATGTTATTTTGCTGAATTACAACAACACAGTACAGCTCGAAAACACCACTTATGACCTGAGATTTCACATACGCTACACGAGAGCGCATGCGTGCTTACCTCCAAAACAGAGCGGTTGCCAAGGAGATTGGTGCGTTGGATTTAATGGACTGGGAAATTTTACACAGGTGGTGCACAGACATAAAAAAAACCACCATTAGGACAGGACGAACAATAAATCACTTACCATCTACAGACTTTAAAATAAAAACCGCGAAAATAACCGAACTTTCAAATTTTTTATTTAAATGAAATCAAAACTTGACCACAATGCAGAGAACAATAACTTCTTGAAGATGAAAAGTTATGCATCAGAAAATGGTCTATCATTGTTTAATACATGGCAACTCTTTAACAATTGAATATATATATATATATATATATATATTCTACATTGTCAAGTTATTCTAATTTCTGCCTTATACAGACAGCCTACAGTAAAGTAAAATATTGATGCGTTTTAATTAGTTTGAGCTTGGACTTGAACACACACATTATATGTATATGTAGCTCCGCCCCTAAGTACCGGCAAGAATTTAAAACTACTTTCACCCCTGATGACACCTATATGCTATCACGCACAAAGTTAGCTCAGGGCCTGGGGTCGTGTTATTCTGACACCTCTTGTATTGCTGGAGCTATTTGTCACCTGCAAACTCTTCAGAGGCAATAAAAAAAGAGTAATTTAATATGAAATCATCGTTTCATTGGTTCATGTTTTCATTATATATAAAAAAAATCAATTTATCTTTTGTTTTGAAGTTTCCATCTACTTGAATTTTCAATCATCTAAATGTACATGTGCATCAATGCTTAGATGAAATTTCGTTTCGGGTTTCGTTTTACACTGTCAATTAATGTTGTTGAATCCCTGTTGGTTTTGTGTTTGGGACAACATACAGCACTCACCACTGTCATATACGAAGTCAGCAGGCAGAAGTCCCAGACTCTGCAGGTGTTTGGGTGTGGCAGCAGAGAGAGACATGATTTCTCCGACAGCCTCATGAAAACCCTCGTTAGCTCCGTCCCTCAAAAAGTAGGACAAGTTGCGGTAAGCCATCTGGTACTGGTTGTGACCCATCTCATGGTGCACTGTGAGGAAGTCGTCCATGTTGACCTTGGTACACATTTTTATCCTTGAGACATTGCAGAAGAAGTGTTGATATCAGCAGTCTGACAGGACTTTATATCAAGTGAACAGCAGCAATAAAACAATATGAGCAATAACGTGTTCCTAAACAGCTCGGTATAATAAACATTGAGTCAAGAAGCTACATTTTATGGTGAGATTTATTTCCGTAATATTTACCCAGACTGATACAAGGTGAGTGATAAAATATAATTTTTATCAGTGTCTGTTGCTGGGTAATCATATGAACTGATATTTTGCAATTCAAACTTTGATTGCCTTTATCAACAGGAAAGCATGAGTCAACTATTAATCAACAACACTTTTACAACAACTTTTATTTTTACCATGCTAGTAAAAACAGGACAATGGATTGTTACCTTTAAATGCAGGTAAGACTGGCACCTAAATCTGTATAAATGTGTGATGATATGTTTGTGTTTTTGACCTCATCCCACCTGAAGTCTTCTCTGTTTCCCATGTCCCAGGCTGTGGGGTGACAGACCACCTGCCGTCCATCGTTGGGCTTCACGAACATGGAGTTAGTCCAGAAGTTGTCAAACATCTTGTATAGCCCCACAGACGTAAAGAACTTCTCTGCTTCTTGAAAAAAACGTATTTCATCCCAGCCCTGAAATTCAAGTAGAAATTTACTTCATGAAGAGATTTTTTTTTTTTTAGAAGTGAATGTACGACACCAGAGAGTTTATTTTATTATTTTACATATAACGGTACTACACCTTCTCCACCATAGTGCTGCTGACATCAATGTCTGGTTTGTCAGGGTAAGGGACTGACAGAGGATACAGGTTGGTCCAGAATCTTCCCCACATGTCCCCTGAAGAACCAACACAAATGTCAGTCAGTAATTTTCTACCACTTATTCCATAGTGGGTCGCGGGGAAGCTGGTGCCTATCTCCAAGAGGCGGGGTACACCCTGGATAGGTCGCCAGTCCAACACACAAACAACCATGCACACACTCATTCATACACCTAAGGGCAATTTAGAGTTACCAATTAACCTAACAGACATGTCTTTGGACTGTGGGAGGAAGCCGGAGTACCTGGTGAGAACCCACGCATGCACAGGGAGAACATGCAAACTCCATGCAGAAAGACCCCCGGCCGGAATCGAACCCGAGACCTTCATGCGGCAAGGCAACACTGTTACCAATTGCACCACCGTGCAGCCCCCAACACAAATGTGTTAAGATTTTTTTTTGTTCCAGATACTTGAAGTAGATCCTGACGTGTTCTTTCAACAGTGAAATACAATCAAATTAAATTTAAACTACTTTTACTTTTAAAAAGTTCAATCTGTTTCATGTGTGTACAGTAAACTCGTAGTGATAAACCCTGACCAACAGAGGGAGACAAACTTCAATTCTGAACTACAGTTTGAAGGATTAATGGGGTCCAAAAACTATATTTAATTTGGGGGCCTTCTAAATAACAACATACACCGCAGTTTAACAGTCCCCCTCTTTAAATCATCCATGTCTGAATGTCTGTGAATTACACTTATAATAGTTTAGGACTGAAAAGTAATACATAAAATCAGCACACTAAATACTGTTAATAATTGACAGAAAATAGAATGTGTGATGTTTGAGGAACATTAGTAACTTGGTGATTGTGGATGCCATAAGCAGCTGATTAAATTGATTTATCCTGAGGCAGGCATCATCTCTTGTATATAAATGTATACTGTACTATTTGTGCATAAAACATTTTTTTTGTTTTGTTTTGTGTAGATAGTAAATATGTTTCTTTGGACAGCAACTGCTATTTGTATTTGATGGTAAAGACATAACGCCTGAGTGTAAAGAATTTAAATAAAAAGTTATTAATCTGGGATATTTACAGTTTTCTGTTTTCATAACTAAAACTTTAACGTACCAAGGAGGTGGGCGGGCAGGTGTCCCTCTGGGTCAATATGTCCTGGGTAGACCTCCATAAGCCTGGCTCTCACATAGGCATGCAGCTCCTTGTATAGAGGCATGATCTACAAGAAAATATGACAATTACAACCACAAATTTGTTAATGTCACATTATAAACAGGACTTCATTCTCATTGTTATTGCTGCAGATGTCTACCTCTTTGTATATCGAACGAACGTCTTCCATCAGCTGATGTCTGGTATACTTTAACTGAACGTCTTCCTCAAGGGTCTCATAATTGTATCTCCAGTAAGCTCCATAGTCTTCAAAACCTGCAGATGTGTGATTGAGAGGGTCATGGTAGCAGATCAAGTTACAACCCAGGCTGGTTGTTTGTGTAATTAATGTGGGAGAACTTATGCAGACTTTATTTGCGAAGGGATGTAACCAAGATAACCACAGAGGCAGACATTATACATTAGACCTCAGTGAGGACCAACTTGTCATAACCTTGTCATAACATTACAAGTTCACTAACCCACAGTAAGTTCGGTTCACTATCAGTTTAATTCCCTGATGGATACTTTAAATTGCCTTTTCAGCTCAAACCCTGAAGCTGTTCCAACATCAAGACATTCAAAGCATCCCCGCTCATTATTTACCATTAAGTTTGGCAGCTTCATTCTTCAGGTCCACATAGTCTTCGTACAATGGCCTCATTCTCTTCCCCACCACTTTCCTCCAGCCCTCCCATACGTGAAGACGCTCCGAGTAGTTTCGGCTGTTGGCCATCAAATGCTCAAGGCCTGTAAACAGTGAAAGACACAAATCAGAGACATAACAAAATCAGCTTTTATCTCCAGTCTTTATTGCAAATCTTCAAAATAAAAAGTACTAAAGAAGCATTATATGCCTTTTGTTCAATAAAATTTGAATTGTTGTATTTCTACTGATAATTCTGAGCCCTCAATAGCTTTCATTTTGTGCTCTTTTAAAGACTGGAACACAAATATTATGCACTAGTATGTTTATTTTCTGTGTCAGAAACTGTAGGGGGTTGCTTGGGTGCGAGTGAAATAGATATAGAAATAGTTTTGCAGTAACAAGGAAATAAAAAAATGCATTTTCAATGGGGGTAATTGGGACACAAATGGACACAGATTGTTCAATTTGTTTTTAAAAACATACTAAAAGCTTTATTGAAAAGAAAACCAGAAAAAATTTAGTTCAACCTGAAACAACCAACTTCAAACGAAGAATGGACAAATACGGCCAACTTAAGATGTGCCATACTGACTGACTCTGTGATGTAACAAAATCAAAAGATGTTTCAACAAAGTATTAATAAATAGATGTAGACTCCTATCCAACTGCATTATTTTCTATTGTCTATGCTCCCTGAAAAACAGCCTTTTCCCATTATGTTATGGGTCATGTTAAAGCTGAAAAAAGAAGACAACATTGGACCAAAAACATCAGAGAATGTAAAGAGAAAAGTAGGAAAACCAAAGACAATCGTTTGAAACAACAATGGAAACACACACTGTTTTCACTGAGAGACTCAGGCTTGATGCCACTTGTTCTAAGATTATGTTTAGAAATTGTTAGCTGTTTTACCTTTACAGCATATAATGTATAGTGCATCAAAATGTATGTCTCATACCAAAAAACTCTTTACTATTATTTCAGACCTATAGTGAGAGTAAGTCACTATACTTTAAAAGACAGGAGAAAATAAATGCTTCATCATTTAAATAACTGTTATGATCCTTGTCTAAAGGAAATATCTGTTGGTGTAAAGATTGCACACGTGGATTACAGCTAAAAGTATCTTCCGACTCTGGGAAGTTTTATTAATTTATGACTGCATTATCTCTCTTTGTCGGCTCTTGGAAGCTACGCAAGCTGTTTTTTGACAGACTGTACCTGGCTCCAAAGTCTGGCAGTCAAGAGGGTCGTCGAGCATACAAACCGTTGCAGTGCTGTAGATTGTGCTCATTTCGCTCATGACCTTACTGAGCTACAGGAAAGAAAAAGATGAAAAACATGTTTTAAAAACCAGAAAATGTATCTTTTACCATATTCACAAATATGAAAGAAATCCTGGGGGTATCAGGAAAAAAGTCTTACATGTGAAGCTTTGTCCGGAGACAGAGCACCAGAGCCTTTGTCTTGTAACAAGATGAGTTGTAATTTAATCTGCGGGTCCTTTATTTGGTCGATGGGATAATTGCGGGATTCTTCTGAGATCTGGCTATAGAACGCGCTCCAAATTTTTCCCTGTTCTGACTGCATGGAGCAACAACATATATTATTCAGCAGCTTCCAACCAAATAGTTTCGTAACAGCAAAATGAATTTGTCGAAGCATTCTAGGACATACCTCTTTGTCTGAGTTCTCCTGAGTAATGTCGGTGTTGTAGGCCCATGATGCCAGTGAGTACTGGTACATTATCTCACTGGCATTCTGGTCAAACCTCTCCAGGAACTGCCTCGCCTCAGACTCCACATCTACTGCAGCCACCAGAGAAACAGCCAAGGACATGGCCAGAAGTGTTACGAGAATCCCAGCAGACATCTTGGCTTCTTCTGCTACATCCACACACACAATGTGACTCTGGAGGAAGCTGACTGTACACTTATAATGTTTTAATAATCTTCTGAGCTGCCTTGGCCTTTGAACAGCAGCACCATAAGAGAGGGTGTATCTGACTTTTCATTTACAATGTGTCAAAGGAACATTCAGCGTCACTGGGCTGTTCTCGCATAACAAGGAGTCTGTGTCATAATTCGATTCATTATCAGCTCCTAAATAGACACATATCTCTTTCTGGAGGACTTTGCTGATTTAGCATGTAATTAAAAAGTGTCATGCCTAAGCTTTTCAACCTGTCAGCATATGATGAATCAAAATGTTTTGGTACAAAAAACAGTTATGCTGCTTTGAAATGGACAGGAGAATAAACAAAAGAATAAAGAATACCAAAATAAGGCAAGTTTAAATATGTTTCATGTAAGATTTTGAAACAGAGAAATCCATCTTAAATTCAGTCAGAATAAGGAAAAATAAGAGTAATATAAAATGCCTTTTAAAATCAAATGACTGACATTTAGATTGGGAAATTTGTTTCCAGGTTAGGTATTTAAGTATTTTATAATGTATATCTCAGATTTTTGGTTTGTGTTTTATTTTTAAATTACTGAATTTGAAACATTTTGACTTCATTAGATTTAGAATTGATTCTTGTATTAATTAAAAGACAATGAATAATATTAGTATATTACATAAAAGAAATAAGATAATCACTCATTCTAAATGTGCTGAGCGATTTGGGGGAAAACAAATTCAAGATATCATCAAATCAATTACCTAAGATCAAACATCCTTATCTGGCGCTGGCGGATTTCCAGGATGAAGCACAATCATGAACTGTTCGGTTCTAAATACTGGTAATAAATCAGCAATGAGGTCAAAGTGTAATCCAAACATGTTTAGAATGAGCCAGCTTTTTTCTAATCCTCCTTCAATTTCTCTGCTACAAAACATTCCTTAAACAGTGAAATAAGCACAAAAATGACCAATATTCATCTATAACAGCAATATAACATCAGTCTACTCTGTCTTCCCTTTGAATGGCACTAATTGTGAAAATTTTACTTCTGCTGTTGGAAAAAAAATCTATATACAAACAGTAAAATAAACTATTTCCGATAAGAAAGACAAGAACAGCGTCTTCATGGAAAACGTAGGAGACATCAGCTGGATCCAACAGTGCCCTCTTGTGGACAGGGCTCGGGATTACAAGTAAATAAACTCCATTCAAATTAATGATGAACTTTTAAAGCAACTCAGCTCCTACAACTAAAATGAATTTAGATTAATATAGTTTAAAAGAGGGAAGTTCTTTCGACATACTGAACATATCTTAAATATTATTTTCTGCAGTACAAAAGCATATTAAAACGAAAAGATTGTCTTAGAGAATAATATAAGAAAAATATAAGTTGTAGATTATTATCATTATTTTTAGTAGCAGTAATAGTAGTAGTTGTAGTAGTAGTAGTAGTAGTAGTATTGTGTGTATTACAGTTTAAAATTATGATTCTGGCAAAATGCAAAAACACTCGTTTGAAAATACTACAATCACTTTGTCATCAACTGTGGTTCAGATAGAACAACAATAAATATATTTTTCAGCATAGGGGTTTTTAGTCCAATATTTATTTACGTTACCACTGGAAAAGTCTGTTTGCATGTTTTACATATTCTGGGTGTTTTTTTGTTATTTACAGTGGGGAGAACAAGTTTTTGATACACTGCCGACTTCCATTTTCTTATAATTGCACCAACAGTTGCTGTCTTCTCACCAAGCTGTTTGGCTATTTTCCTGTAGCTCATCCCGGCCTTGTGCAGGTCTACTATTTTATCCCTGATGTCCTTCCACAGCTCTCTGGTCTTGGCCGTTGTGGAGAGGTTGGAGTTTGTTTGATTGAGTGTGTGGACAGGCATCTTTTATAGAGATAACGAGTTCAAACAGGTGCAGTTAATACAGGTAATGAGTGGAGAACAGGAGGGCTTCTTAAAGAAGAACTAACAGACCTGTGAGAGGCGGGATTCTAACTGGTGGTTAGTTGATCAAATATTTTGTCATGCAATAAAATGCTAATTAATTGCTTAAAATCACACAAAGTGATTTTCTGTATTTTTGCTTTAGATTCTGTCACTCACAGTTGAAGAGAACCTATGATAAAAATTATAGACTTCTACATGCTTTGCAAGTGGGAAAACCTGCAAAATCAGCAATGTATCTAATACTTGTTCTCCCCATCTATTAATATAGCACAATTTAGTTTAACTTGTATAAATTAGGATATATTTTTCTCATTGCAAAGTTGTTCATGTTTTTTATCTAATTATTTAATTTGCCTATTTATTTATTGTATTCTGCACGGTTGCGCAGTTGGTAGCACTGTTGCCTTGCAGCAAGAAGGTCCTGAGTTCAATTCCCGGCCGGGGGTCTTTCTGCATGGAGTTTGCATGTTTTCCCCGTGCATGTGTGGGTTCTCACCAGGTACTCCGGCTTCCTCCCACAGTCCAAAGACATGCCTGTTAGGTTAATTGGTCACTCTAAATTGCCCTTAGGTGTATGAATGAGTGTGTGCCTGGTTGTTTGTGTGTTGCCCTGCGATGGACTGGCGACCTGTCCAGGGTGAACCCTGCCTCTTGCCCATAGACTGCTGGAGATGGGCACCAGCTTCCCCGCGACCCACTATGGAATAAGCGGTAGACAATGACTGACTGACTATTTATTGTATTATGGTGTGTTCGGTTTTGATGTCACTTTGCTGTACAATAAGCCAATTGTTCTCTAATCTTCTACACGTGATTTTTTTGTGCAACATGCTTGATTAGTTAGATACATATTACCACATTTAGAAAGACACTAAAGAAAATAATTATTCTAAGTGTAACAGTGCTCTGTAACTTTTGTTATTCCACTTTTATTCACATTATATGAGGAAAAACAGCATCTTCAACTATAACAGTCTGTTAGGATTGAAGACTAATGGTTATTCGCTTCCTCTTTGAATGAGACATTCATTGATTCTACACATTCATGTCTCTAGGTGTGTTTGACAATTAATGAAAACTCATCTCCAGCTACAAGATGAATAAGAAAAAGTTTTATCACTTTGCATGTCTGTGTACTGGCGACTCGACTTGTTCTCAGAAGTCGAAGATTATCAGGATAGTTCAAAAACATCTCTTCGTGAAGATCTGACGCCTGGGGAACACGCAGCAATCTAAGGAAAAAGTCTGCTAATGTTAATCGATTAAACATCTTTATTAACTTAGCTAACCACCATGCCATGCAATTATGATGGACGTTTTCTGAATTGCTGAAGTAATGCGGGGGTCCTGAGAACTCCTCCAGGTAGGCTACTGAGCATTTTTGGGATACATCTGAATAATTTGTACCCCAACATTTGCCTTTTAGGCACAGCAGAGTTGGGCCGATGACCAAATCCTGTCAGTCTGCAGTGTCTCAAATGTGCTGCAACTGCAAGTTCACTGCAGAAATGTCTATGTACAGCCTGAGCCCAGAGGCTATAGTCTAATCAGTGCAAATGAATCAGACAATGACCAGGCTTAGTATCCTGGAAAACCCCATTCAGCAGAAAAAATCTCTGTTCAGTGAACTTCTCTTTGCGACATCAAGCTCCATGTGAACGTTTCTGGCAAGTTTGCTATTTAAAACATTAGCAGCTAATCGGACAAAATGACATACTTTCCATTGTGTTACTTCAGAATTATGTTGTATTATGTTAAGCATTATTAAGCATTGCAATAAATGCTGTAGATGAGACATTGCACAAAAAGAGTAACATGTTCTTAAGCTTTTCTTGCTAATTTATTTTCAGTGACATTAGTCAGCTTCAGCTCTACTTTCTTTTTTATTTTAAATCTTTATCAGTTATTCATCAGATGACTTATTATATAAAAAGAAAAAAAAAATCATTGCATTTTTTTACTATATTTCTTCACTATTTCCTGATTGCACACTGCACTGTTTTTTCCCCCTAATTAGCATATTTAGTAAGTTGTGTTTTTATGTGTAAGGTTGTTTGCGTCAAAGCACTTTGGCATATTGGAATTTTTCAAAATTCTGTATTTATTCTGAGTTTGTGGCCCTTAAATTGTGTTTTATCTGCCTTTGATGTGTTCTTATGATTACCGTTATCTGCATGGTTAATGTTTTCCTGGCAGAGTTATTTCACCCGATGTCTGTTTTTCTCTTTTCAGATATTTCTTCCATTAGCTTTTCTCAGTTGCTCCAGTGTCTTAGTGTCCCTCTCAGCTAATTCCAACCAGTAAATCAATCCCACCTTTTTCTTTTTCACTCATCACCCTAATAGTATTTATTTCCTTCAATTCTGTTGTTCTTAATCTTTTATCTTTGTTGTCTCCCTTCTTGTAATTTTGTACTTTTGCTTCCTTAGAGATTTTTACTTGACCCGACTTTGGCAGTTTGGGTCCACTTTAAATAAAGTGAGTATGTTGGGTGGCTCTAAAATGTGTAGCATCACTGTTAGAATGTCCGTTTTTTGCTGTAAAACAAATAGGACCATGATGAATAATATCCAAGCTTTTTCCACATGTTACATTTCATCAGAAAAGCAAAAATATTTTTTCGAAGGAAAAATAAAAATATTAAATTGCTGCAATAACCTAGCTTTATAAATGTGCACACCCTTAACGAATACTTGGAATCATCTTTGGATTCAATTTCAGTTTTCTTTAGTTTACACCTGACATTAGTACCAGTGAATCTGATGACCTAAAATAAAGTTCAGCTGCCCTAGTTGGGGTTTTTCCTCTTTTTTCCACATGTGCATCATTTAAAGTCATAATTTGCAGACATTTAACAAAAGGATCAAAATGATTTCAATGAGCCTTATTTAAATATGATGGCAGGGTGAAGACACTCATTAATAATTGAAGAAAATGTGGGACAATAGTGACATTACAAAAAGTGGATGTATCTACAAAATTATTAAAAAAAAAAAAACAGAAGATAGAAACTGTTCAGGGAAGCAGACGAATCTGACACTTTTTGTTAGACAGACAAGTCTAACAAAGTCCTTCTAATTACCTAATTATTTGCTTCAGAAGCACTGAAGCAGACATACATCTACAAGTTGCAGGCCAGCAGCCATCAAAGACTGGAGTGTGTGATCGCTGAGCACGGTTCCAAGACAAAAACCTTTTCTTCTAAGAGAAGCATTAATGCCTGCCTAACACCTTGAAGGCAGTTGATGTAAACTGGTCAGCCGCGTCATATCTTAATGCTGTTCTATTGGCTTGAGATCAGGTGACTGTGGAGGCAAGTGGAGTACAGTGAACTCAATGTCATGTTTTAGAAACCATTATGAGATAAACTGAGCTTTGTGAGATGGTGCATTATCCTGCTGGAAGAAGCTATTAGAAGATGGGTAGTCTGGTCATAAAAAGGATTGACATGGTCAGCAACAATACTCAGGTAGATTGCAGCATTTAAACAATCCTCAATTGGTACCAAGGAACCCAAAGTGTGCCCAGAAAATGTCCCCCACACCATAATATTATGACCACCATCATTCTGAGAGCATGGATTCCTACTTTATTGTTATTTATAAAAGAAACATCTGACCTACCATCTGAACATCGCAGCTAAAATCAAACTAGACAAAGTTTTTCTCACCTGTTCTTGTCCAGTGTCGGTGAGCATGTGGGAATTATAGCCTCAGCTTTTTGTTCTTGACTCGAGGATCTCCTGGTGTAGTCTTCTGCTGCTGTAGCTCATTTGCTTCAAGTTTGGGTGTGTTGTGCCTTCAGAGATGCTGTTATTCATACCTTGGATTTTGACAAGGGGTTATTTGATCTTCTGCTCCCTTAATCTCATCTCTATCCATTATCACCTAAATTCTGATTTCAACAAGATATTTAAGAGCTTTTGTTCATTGGGTACTTACTCTATTCAGAACACTCTCTGCAGACCTGCAGACTCTGCAGATAGTTGCGTTGAAAATCCCACTAGATCAACCGTGGGGATGCTTGGTTTGAACTTCAGTAAATGCTCTTCACCATGTCTAGATGCACTGAGTTGCTGTCATGCGATTGGCTAAAATGTTAAAAATAATATCAATTGAACAGTTGTACCTAAAGGGGCCAGTGAGTGTATAGTCCTGCATTGCTTGATACAAATGCTTGATATTCAGTCTAATTTCTTAACGTCATGAAAAAATCTAAGACTAAGAGTTACTCTTGAGAATCAATTTATCTCTTACTGAGCATTTTTCTAACATCTTCAGTTGTTTTTATTATAAAATAGTCTATCCACACTAGCACGTAATATCCCTGATCAGAGGTAATTAAGGCCATCTCCATCATTGTGTGCTTATAGGATTGAACTTTGTGACCATTCCTTGTCCACAGACATCCACAGCTCCGTGTTTTACCTCAGTCAGCTCTCTCATCTTCACAGTCTGAACACGGTTCAGGCCACAGAT
Organism: Characodon lateralis; assembly: GCA_036250325.1. NCBI lineage: Eukaryota > Metazoa > Chordata > Actinopteri > Cyprinodontiformes > Goodeidae > Characodon > Characodon lateralis. The sequence goes on from JAHUTJ010033766.1 coordinate 19,012, forward strand.
ACAAGCTGCGTCAATAACCTGAAAAACAACCTGAATGCCGTCGGAAAGGAGGAAAAATGCTTAAAAAATAAAGGTTAGGGGTTCACTGAAGAACCAAAATATAATTATTGCTTAGCATTATATAATTACGTAAGAAATCCTACTGATGCGACTGTTTTACGTTTTACGGCGTTTACATTTTTAGCCGGCACATTTTTGGTTTCCTCCACTTGACCGTGAGTCTTGTTTTGAAATGCCTCACCGTCTCCTCCTTTGCGCTCGGGCCGAATTGACTCTGCACGGAGGCAACCCATGATCGCAGACTCAACACGCATCCTCACACCACTGACCTGGGCTGTGCTGTGTCCTGCATGTGTGTGGATGTGTGTGCATGTGTGTGAGCGGGAGTGTGAGTGATCCCCACCAACGAGCAGCAGGATGGAGGATCTCAAGGAGAATCTGGGAACTTTGGGTTGACGCCCGGGGATAACGCGCCGTCGGCCTGAACCTCATCGGGCTTCTCGTGGATTTTATACATTTGGATGTTGTCTTTACCCAGTTTTTACCTTTTTCTTGTACGCAGTGGGGATTTACACTTGGCTTGCAGTCTCTGTTATTTTTGGCGAACAAAATGCCATTCACCAAAAGGATTGTGGAGCCGCAGCTTCTGTGCAGACACCAGATCCCCAACGATGAAGGTCTGCTTTTCGATGACCTGTGTGCCATCAGTAACGTGGTTCTCTCGCGGACCTTGCGACAGCTGTCCGACCTGGCGCGGCAGGCGTCCTCTTTATTTCAGGAGCTGGAAAACGACATCATGAGCACCAGCCAGCGTGTCTGGGTCCTTCAGAACAAAATAGGCCAGATCCAGCAGACTGCCAGTGCCCTGGACCCCAAAAAGGAGGCAGTGCGTAAGTAGACCACCAAGTCTGTAGCTGCGTCCATCCAAAACAAAAAAAGAAGAAAAATCTTCTTTATGTTATTATTTTATTCATTAACATTACGTGTCCCTTCATGCTGCGAAGGTCGCCCACTTCTAAATATTTTTTACCCAGCTGCACGCACGCATACACGGCAACCCCCCTCCCCTCCCACTCGCTCCCCCCAAAATTGAAATGTGGCACACGGCTGCTGTTCACATCCCACCATAAAGTAACATCGACAAGCATCTTCTCAGCGCAGGATGGGTTGACTGCTCGTTTATTTGGCGGTTCAGAGTCGTGTGTGTTTGTGTGTGTCAGCCGTCGACGATCGGCAGGGAGTCTGTCTATGTGTGTGTGTGTGTGTGTGTGTGTGTGTGTGTGTGTGTGTGTGTGTTTGTGTGTGTGCGCGCGCTCTCCGAGGCTGGCAGAGCGAAAGGAGCGGAGGGGCGTGTGTTGCCGCTGCATTGGCTCACCCTCACTGCGGGTAGCGCACACCTGAAGCGTGTTCTGGCGTCGCTCTCCGCTACACGAAGGCCCTGGCTCTGTCGTGCATTAGTTGTCTTTTAAAAAGATCAAAACAAGTTTTTTTTTTGGCATGTTTCTCTGTGTATGTGATTGAGGGTGAGCGAAAAAAGATATTTTCTCAGGCGACTCCCCGTGCGCCAAACCCACCCTTTCCACAAGCAGCGGCACCAACACCGCATCGGTAACGAACCCCAGTGTCCATGTTGCTGGGTAAATATAAACTGATTATTACCAGATCTCCTCAATAGCCTAATAACAGTAGACATTTGCTGCTGTGGACCGACCAAAGAGCGGGATTGGCAGCGGTGAGAGATTCATTGCAATGCATTGTAACAGCACGTTCTGCACGCCAGCTACATATTATTTATGTTCTCTGCAGTCCCTCCAGCCTTTCTCTGTAGATTTTAGACGATCGGCGTCCAATCCTGCGCAGCATGTCTCCTTTCTGCTGTAGCACATCATAATCTGGGACAAGACTGAACATTTTGGGCCTAAAGCGACCGCATGTTTATGAGCAGCCCTCAATAGATGTAAAACCGTCACACACAGGAGCATATGTGACAGTGAAGATGTCATGTCTTCATCACTGTTTGCTCTGTTTAGACTTTGCTTTAGACTCACTTCCAAATAAATTGCTCGACTTTTTGAAAAATCCCGTTACAGCAACACTTCAAAGATCTCTCAAAACAAAGTGAAATTCAATCTTTAAAGCAACGCTTAACTGAGAAATCTGTCTACAACACTTGTTGATTTTAGAAAGTCCTTTGATACTGATTTATGAAGTACATTTTATTTAATTGTCCATGAGGTCAAGCCATATGAAACAACACTCAGCCGCTGCTTTGTACTGCCCCATTTCTGTACTATTTCTCACAGTAACAAACTTTATTAAAAGGCAACCTTGAAGACAGACGAGTCTAATTTAAAAGTCATTTCAAATTAATTCAGTTCATTCTAAAATAATCCAGTCATATAATTAGTTTTAGATCCAGTTGCATAAAATCCAATTCAAACCTAATTATGAAACAGTACAATTAAATTTGGTTTGTCATTTGACGGTATAAAGCCATCTATGAAGTTCCTATTGATTGTATTGAGTTGTTGACTTTTGCAGCAATCCCTCATCCTGAGAAGGCACGTGGTGACAGGAGAGAGGAACCACTCCAGCAGAACTCAGCTCAGTATGTTTGGTCATCCACCATGACCAGCTGGGGGTTGACAAGACAGAAGGAAGGCACAGAAACAAAACAAAAAACACAACAACACAGAACTAGCCTAGTAGATTTGTGGGGAAGAGTGCAAAGTTAATGCAATAAAAGTTCTATCAATGGCCTAGTCCAAGATTGGGATGCAGCCAAACACAGAAACTCCAGGCTTGGTGTATGTTCTTTTGAAAAAAGCCTTCCATTACTGTTAGCATCCACAATCAGTCACATGTTGTCAACATTTCTCTGTAATTACAATATTACAAACGCTTGGTAACTTTAAAACACCAGAGATATTAGTCAGAAAGTCTGCTGTGTTATAGCAATAAAACAACTTAGTTGTAATTAAGAAGATGTTTTTTTATGCTGTATTAAATGACTAGTGCAACCTAATATATTACAGGCACACAGAGCCTGGATCAGAGTCCTTAAATAATTAGCTACCATTTATTGCCGTCCAAGCAGTCCATCTCGAGATGCATATTGTGTACAGTGATACTGCGAAAGTTGAACGATATTGTGCAGCTCTAATTCATTAATTAATATCATGTTAGTCAATACATTTTCTAGAATCTGCTTTTGTAACAACTAAACAAGTTTTATGTTTCTTGATAATTCTTCTCTTTGAGATTGTCAGAGTGAGATTCACCAAATATCCACTCATTTTCTGAGTGAAATAAAAATTAAAATTAGACATATAAACAGCTCCTCAGTAAAGAAATCTGTTCTTTAAACTATTAATCATGTGATCTCTTATGCACTTTTACAAGAGTATAGGTTACTTTCTTTCTTTATTTCTTACTAACAAAAATAAAATTCTTGACCTAAAGCTGAATATATTTTGAAGCAAATTAATGGAAAGAAGATAATATAAACCAATTAAAACGTGTTTTGTGTGGACTGTTGTCAAATATGAAACAGAATAACCTAAAAATAAAACCTTAAGAAACATGATTTAATATGTATGTGTACAACAACTTTTTGAATTTATGTAATAACTCAAAATGCAGCATTTTGTTCTGGAATTACATCAAACTTAGTATTGGGACAAAATAGAAACTTGCTGCTGTATCATTGCTTCCTTCATTTGGACTGCCTTTGTTGGTTAGAGTTATTTGGTTTTGTCAGGGAAGAATATTTTACCAAAGGAATAACAAAGACAACTATAGTTTTTTAATACTTTGAAATAGTAAATGTATCAATGCGATGCCTCATTGATAAGTAGTTTGGAGTTGGCTTAAACAGCAGAGCTTTTGAGCTGAGGTGCTCTGTGTAACACAACTTTTATTTGTTTTTATTTAATAGTGCCATGAGTTCATATAAGTTGTGTGTGAGTAATACCCATATGCTGTCAAGTAGCATCCATAACCATGTAAACCTCAATTTTAGTGTGAGATTCAGTGTCAGCGACACCAGAGTTTCTCCACCTGACTGTGAGGAGTATCAAGACTCAAGGCAGTCAATATGGTGCTAACTTGGATGAATCCCCCACAAGGCAGCAGGCAGTGTTCAGATGGTGCTCAAACTGTTTGTGTCGATCGCATTCTTGGAAAAATGTGTTGTGTGGGACAATTATCTAAACAGTCTGCACTAGTAGTTGCCTGTCAGCAATATTAACATTGGTTTATTGGCGGATTAACAAGCTGATTTCTGTGTAATTCATTTTGCTGTGTTCTGAGAGACACAAGCGCTTATAGAAGTTACATGTTTACTGCTCATATGAGTATATCAGTTGTGTTGGCCTTTGGGGTCAATTAGGCGTGAAAGTACTTTTAAATTTTTGCCGGCACTTAGGGGCGGAGCTAGAGCGGGGCTGGGGAGGCACTGGGCATATATATATATATATATATATATATATATATATATATATATAGGCTGTCACTTGACAATGTGAACAAAGAAGTAATTGTTCTCTGCATTGTGGTCAAGTTTTGATTTCATTTAAATTACACATTTGACAGTTCAGTTGTTTTCACGGTTTTTATTTAAAAGTCTGTAGATGGTAAGTGATTTATTGTTCGTCCTGTCCTAATGCAAGGGGTTGTTTTTTATGTCTGTGCACCACCTGTGTAAAATCTCCCAGTCCATTAAATCGAACGCACCGATCTCCTTGGCAACCACTCTGTTTTGGAGGTAAGCGCGCACGCGCACTCGTGTAGCGTATGTGAAATCTCTGGTCATAAGTGGTTTTTTCGAGCTGTACTGGGTTGTTGTAATTCAGCAAAATAACATGAAACACAACTAGTTTCTCTCCCTTTGCTTTTAACTGAGGTATTTAGCAGCGAGCAGACAGACATTAAACGTAGCGGTGCTCGTTTTATAGGCTGGCCGTTCACAAAAACCTCGAGCTCCGAGGGGAGAGAAGCAATGCAAGAGCATTGAGGCTCCAGCATAGCAGAACTGTTCAGAAACTATTTGGAATGAGGGGGAAGAAGCTATAT